>JAGFNQ010001566.1:601870-753306 GCA_024364735.1 Boesenbergia rotunda
ATTTGTGTTTCTTTATTTTCCGCTGCCTATTCTCTTTTCGAATCTGAAACGTTTTTCGATATTCACCCCTCCCCCCTCTATCGTTCTTCTCGATCCAACACAACTAACTAAGGAAGACCCAAGGAATTGACACCTCCGCTAGTACTCTTCCTATCTAGCTTACAACCCGCATAGTCCGAGTCGGTGTATCCAATAAGATCAGCACTAGGGGTTCTAGGATACCAAAGTCTGACATTGATGGTACCTTTAACATACCTTAGGATCCTCTTAACTACAACTAAATGGGACTCTTTGGCACAAGATTGGTACCTTGCACACATACCTACCGCAAAAAGTATATCGGGTCTACTAGCGGTTGATATAGTAAGCTACCAATCATGCTCCTATATTGCTTAGAGTCTACCATTTTTCCTTCAAGGTCACTATCCATTTTTACATTTGTTCCTATGGGGGTAGATGCTACCTTAGCATTTTCTAGGCCAAATTTCTTTAGCATTTCCTTAGCATATTTGGTTTGAAAAATATGTGTTCCTTCATTAGTTTGCTTAACTTGAAGTCCTAAAAAGAAGGTTAGCTCTCCTACAAGACTCATCTCAAATTCATCTTCCATACATTTGATGAATTCTTATAGAAAGTCATTATTTGTTGATCCAAAAATGATATCATCTACATACACTTGGGCAACAAATATGTCCTTATCCTTAGATTTTAGGAACAAAGTAGGGTCAATTGTTCCTCTCCTAAACCCCTTAGACACTAGAAATGAAGAAATCCTTTCATACCAAGCCCGGGGAGCTTGTTTCAATCCATATAAGGCTTTTCTCAATTTGTAAACGTGTCTTGGATAATTAGGGTCCTCAAACCCGGGGAGTTGTTCTACATAGACCTCTTCCTTAATAATCCCATTAAGGAATGTCGACTTCACATCCATTTGGTGAAGTGTGAAACCCATGTGAGCGGCATAGGCTAGTAGAATTCTAATGAACTCTAATCTAGCTACGAGAGCATAAGTCTCATCATAATCTAATCCCTCAGCTTGGTTAAATTCCCTAGCTACCAATCTAGCCTTGTTCCTAGTGATTTTGTCTTGGTCATCTAGTTTGTTCCTAAAGACCCATCTTGTGGTTACAATGGTGCAATCATTGGGCCTAGCAACCAACTCCCAAACCTCACTTCTCTCAAATTGGTTTAGTTCTTCTTGCATGGCTAGGACCCAATCTACATCTCCCAGTGCTTCATCAATAGACTTAAGTTCTAATTGAGAGATTAAGGCTATTTGACTAGTTTGATCTCTAAAGTAGGACCTAGTCCTTACTCCTTGAGTGACATCACCCACTATTTGGTCAATAGGGTGATCTTGGTGATGTCTCAAGGGCCTAGAGGTTGTGGGTTCATTGACTACTTCTTCCTCGTCCTCTAGGGTACTTCTTACTCCCTCTAGATCATTGCCTTCCAAATGTAGGTCTTGGATTCTTTGGGCAAGGGGTTGGACTTCTTCTATATCCTTATCAATTGAGGCTTTTCTAGGATAGGTATTTGTTGATTCATAAAAGTTAACATTTGAGGACTCCTCAATCACTTTTGTCTTTTTGTTGTAAACTCTATACCCCCTACTAGTGGAAGAATACCCAACTAGAATTCTTTCATCGGCTTTTGACTCAAACTTCCTTAGGTCATCTTTGGTATTTAGAATATAGACTTTACATCCAAAGACCCTAAAGTAGTAGACTTGTGGAACTCTCCCATTCCACAATTCAAAAGGTGTTTTTCCTAGGAACCTATGTACCAAAACTCGGTTTTGAATGTAACAAGCAGTGTTAACCTCTTCGGCCCAAAAGTAGCTAGGAAGGGAATATACAGTAAGTATAGTCCTAGCAGCTTCTTGTAGGACTTTGTTTCTCCTCTCAACTACCTCATTTTGTTGAGGAGTCCTTGGGCATGACAATTCATGCTTATATCCATTTTCTATACAAAATTGTGAGAAACTTGAATTTTGGAACTCCCCATCGTGATCACTCCTAATTCGGTTAATTTTGAGGTATTTTTTATTCTCTACCCTTTTACTAAATCCTATAAAGATTTCTAGGGTATCGTCCTTATGTTTCATAAAGAAAACTCATGTGAACCTAGAAAAATCATCTACTATAACTAAATAATATTTACTCCCTACAAGTGAGGGAGTACTATGGCAATCAAATAAATCAATGTGTAAAAGCTCTAATGGTAAAGTAGTAGTGGTTAGGGTTTTACCTTTGTGTGATGATTTTGATTGCTTTTCCTCTTGGCATGCATAACACAATTTGGTCTTCTCATACTTGATCATAGGTAGTCCCTTCACCAATTCTTCCTTGGCCATTCTTGCAATGCTTCTCATGTTGACATGTCCAAGCCTCCGGTGCCACAACCACCCTTCTTCTTTTTTAGACATGAAACACTTAGCCAAGTTGTTAGTAGCATAAGCAAGATCAAGATAATACAAGTTTGCCTCTCTATATCCTTCTAATATGACATTATTTGACTGATTATGTTTAATTAGGCACTTCTTATCATGGAATTCAACTCTAAAGCCCGCATCACATAACTGACTCACACTAAGTAGGTTAAACTTCATGTCTTTAATTAAAAGTACCTTATGTATGGAAATTATAGGAGATACCTCAATGGTGCCCCTACCAATAATTCTCAATTTTCCACTATTTCCAAAGGAGACCGTCCCTTCTCTTAAGTAGCTAATAGTAGTGAACTTGCTCACATCTCCGGTCATATATCTTGAGCATCCACTATCTACTATCCACATGGTTGAGGCCCCCTTCACCTTCACCTATACAACATGGAAAACATACTTTTTTGGTACCCAAATTTTTGATCCACAAGCATCATTTAAAAATCTTTTAGGTACCCATGCCCTCTTGGTGTTTCCCTTAGACCCTTGTCTCCTAGATGCACCAATCCTACCGATGAGTGAGACAAAAGCCACTTTCTTTGTCTTTGGCCTATATCCTAATCCGGCTTTGTTATAGACGACCCTTTGACTATTTATTATCATGTCTAAGTTGCTAGACCCCACTTGAAATTTCCTAAGTGCTTTTGTGAGGTCCTCTACCTTTTTCCTTAATTCTCTATTTTCAATTTCAAAACATGAATCATGTGATGTAAGAGAACTAGCATGTAAGTCTTCCTTAAGTTTTGTAGACTCTACTCTAAGCATGACAATTTTATCTTTTAGGTCCTTAATCTTACTTCTAGCTTTAGCTAAATCCATGTTAGTGTTAGAAATGATCTTAACTAAAGTAGAGGAGGGTAAGTGATATACCTCACTTACCAATGCTTTTGACTCAGATGATGATGAAGAGGTGCTCTCATCTTCACTGCTCGAACTTCTTTCATCATCTGATGAGTCTGAGTGGTCCATTGCCATGAGAGCAAAGTGTGAAACTTGCTCTTCTTCCTCCTCTGAGGATGATGGATCATCCCAGGTCGCCTTGAGGTTGGTGGCACCCTTCTCCTTTCCCTTCGAACTCTTCTTGTCACCTTTCTTCTTCTCCTCCTTTTCATCTCTTCTCTTCAGTTGAGGGCACTCGTTCTTCATGTGTCCCTTTTAGTGGAAGTTGTAGCAAATGATGTCCTTGGCCTTACCCTTGCCTTTGGACCCTTTCCTAGTATAAGACTTGTTAGAAAAACTTTTGAAGGCCTTACACTTTTTCCTTACCATGAAAGCCTCTTGGTCGCTATCCATAGAGGCGCTGGACTCCTCTGAGTCGAATGAGGAAGAGTAGACCACCTTCTTCTTCTCCTTCCACTTCTTTTTCTCCTTTTCTGTAATAAAAGCTATACTTTTCTCTTTGGCCAAAATGTTAGCTTGCTCGTGCAATTCAAATTCACAAAACAAATCGTCTAATTTAACTAAAGATAAATCCCTTGATACTTTGTAGGCATCTACCATAAATGCCCACAAGGTAGTTCTCGGGAAGGCTTGTAGGACATACCTGACGATATCTCGGTTTTCGATCTTTTCTCCAATCACATGGAGTTCGTTGATGACCTCCTTTACCCTTCCATGCAGCTGGCTGACAGTCTCATTGCTCTTCATGGACAGGGATTGGAGTTGGGCCACGAGCAGGTCCTTCTTTGCTCTTCTGGACTCCTTTGACCCTTTGTTCAGTTCCACCAGTTTGTCCCACAATTCTTTAGTGCTCTTGAATGGCCCCACCTTGTTGAGTTGCTCCTTTGAGAGCCCGCACTGAAGTGTGGTGGTGGCCTTGACATTGGACTGTGCCCTCTTCATGACCTCTTTCGACCAGGATCTCATGGGTGTCGGTTCTCCTCTTTCATATACGGGTGCATCGAATCCATCTACAATGCTAATCCAATTTTCAATATCGTTCATAAGATAATATTGCATCCTACCTTTCCAGTACGCGAAGTCGTTCCGGTCGAAGAAGGATGGTCGTGCAGTGTTGTATCCCTCTTAAAACGCCATTTCACTTTGCTCCGGTTGACGATGAGTTCTTCCGAAACGAACCTTGCTCTGATACCAACTGATAGATCGAGGGGCGTGCTAGAGGGGAGGTGAATAGCACTTTTTCGTTGACGTCTCTACAAGATTGTTAGCGCAGCGGAAACAATAATATGCAAAGGACAATAAAGAACAATGCTAACAATTGGAATTTACTTGGTATCCACCCAAATGGGTGACTAATCCAAGGATCCACGCGCGTACACCACCTCCACTATAAAAAATCTCCACTATGAAAAATCTCCTTCAAGTGGAAAAATCTCCTTCAGGTGGATGAATATAAAAGAGGGTCTAGTCATTTTGAATGATAAGTGTGTGTGTGCTTTTCTTCTTCCCTTCCTCTCTTCTTCCTCTTCTCCCTTTTGGCCGAAACCCTATTGTAGGGTTCTTGGTGTTCTGCGAGCTACCTCAAGTTGCTAGCACAACTAAGGTAGTTCTCCCGAAGTTGAGAGATTGTGTCCGTGTGGATACAAATAGAAGCATGGACGCTTGAACGTGTAAGAGATCCGGCGCATCTTGGACGAGCGGGATAAGCAAAGGGCACGCTCCAAAGGTATACACATTAGATAGATCTATTAGATAGATGAACATTGTACGAGTTTTCTTTCGCATAGATCGCTCGAGGGTTCTTGTTTCCGCTGCGTTTTGTGTTTTGGTTCCGGGTGAACCCAACACACCAGTCGTCCGATGGCGAGCGGGGAGAAGCGCAAGACCGTGCCGAGACCATTTGATCCCTCTTGGATAGTTCTTGATATGGCATGTCACACGTGTGAGGCGAACATTCGCGAAGAAGGATGGCGTATCCCTTGGCGCATGGGCACAAAGGGCTTGGGGATGTGAGTCTCAGGCCATTAAGGCGCAATTAAAGAGAAAAAGTGCAATGATTTCACGGGCAGAAGACGAAAAGGTTTTTGAAGAGACAGGTTGCCTAGTAGACGATTCATCTGTGCAAGGTCAATCAGGACAGCTGACCGCAAAACCTGATCACTCGGGTGCGCCAGGCTCGAGCCAGAGTCAGGGTCCAGTCAGTCGGACTGTGCACCTCCTTCGACTAGACTTGAGGGGGATGCTTATGATCCCGGGCCAGCTTGCGTATAGTCTTGCCCGGCAACCTGGCACCTAGTCAGAAGGAAAATGGGTTAATGGGCTGGAGAGGCCCATCAGATAGGCATCACTCAGATCAAGGTCCCCGATCGGACTCGTGGCGGCCCACGCTCCCCAGGATCGGCCTTACCGGTGCTCAGACGCTCATGCTCCAATACCCCTCTAGGTTTGGCTCCCCGCCAACGCGTGGCAGACCACGCTCCGGGGGTAAGCCCGAGCCAGAGAGGGTGCTACTCGGTATATCGTTACTCGGTGCCCCAGTCGGCACCTTCATCACCGGTCCTCAGTCAACCATATCACTCAGTGCCCCAGTCGGCACCTTCATCACCGGCCCTCAGTCGGCCTCGTTACTCAGTGCCCCCAGTCGGTGCTCTCCTTCTAAAGGTCCTCAGTTAACCCTAGCATGCAGAACAACCACTCCCTGATAACAGACTACCAGAAGCAGTACGGGGTTGGAGCACGACTGGTGCCACCCTGGCCCCAAACGACGGATATCCCGCTGATGGCTTGATCTTCCTGCCATACCCTCCCCCCCTTACTACAACCACATACACTGGTGTCAGGCCGAGCGGCGCCAAAAGGCGCCAGCCATTAAGTTGACAGTGCCCCTTTCCTTAATCCAGTATGCACTACTTTATCCTGCCACCTCTGGGCATGCATCACCTTGCCCTCGCTATATGGCAACAGGTGGCAGGTGGGGCAGGAGTTGTAAGCTTCCCCGGCTATATAAGCCCCTTCACTCCGCATCTCTCAGGTAAGCGTAATAGTGTATTGTTTACTGTACTATTGTTGTTCATTCGCTTGTCACCGTCGAGTACTGACTTGACCGTCGGAGTGCCTGGCCGTGGACTTTTCCCAGCGGGTTCTAACGGTCTCTGTCTTGCAGGGCAGGAGCGAGCTAGCTCAACATACAACCTTAGCGATCTCGCGCTCCCCGGAGGACCATCTCGCTCTTGGGGCCGCCACCTCGCTTCGCGACAGGATCAACCTTCATTTAGACTTAATTGATGCTAAATATATGGTTACGATCTTATTAATTATTAAGATTTTTTGAAAAATTGTAATCAAGACTTGATGTACAAAGAGCTCAAATTATTTGGCTTCATTTGTTAAAGAATAAAATGTTAAAAATTTGTTTTCATTGATAATGGTATATTGTCATGTGGTGCATGTCTTTCACTATTCATGACGTTCTATCTTAGTTCAAAAAGGAGTTTTATTTCATTAGTAATTGCTTGCATGGGAACTATTTTTCTTGATTTTTTTTAAAACTTATTTATGGTATAGATTTGCATCATACTATAATACAACTAAATATGATGAAGGAAATTGAAGGAGTGGGAGTAAAGAAAATTTTGAAAAAATTCGATTTTGATATGATTCTTGGAAAACAGAAGTCTGTTCTAAATTGATCCGGATTAGGGTATCGAACCAAGTCTAGACAAAGGTCATACTATGCTGTATTGAACCAAACTAGACCCAAAGTTCAGGCATGGGTACCCAAACTTTACCTGAACAACCAAGCTGGACCAAACCAGTATTGGATCCCCAAGGACAAGATTCATATCTTGCCTAATCATTACCGTGACTTTAGTCCAGTGGGAGCCAACTTAAAAATAATTTTTATAGTTAGATAAATTCTTTTCTTATTTTAAAATTGCATGTTTGATTGTTTATTTACTTTCTGCAAATTACCATGCTTAGACCTAGGACTGGTTAGATTAAGGACTAAAACGATTAATTGAAATTTGAACAACATAGTATTGGATGGAGGTGAGATGATAGTACGTTAGGGAAGCCATTTTGGCAGAACTAGCCGAAGCTACCGATCTAAGACCCAAACTAGTTAGACCAAAATCTTTCAAGGAGTAACTTGAAGATGGATTTTCAACACTTGGGCGCCTGAGCTGATGGGGGCGCCCGTGACCTCACGGGCGCCTAATCCGCCATGGTTCAGTGGCTTCGCAGCTATGTTTTTGGTTTTGCCTTCACTCTTGGGCGCCTGTAACCTTACGGGCGCCTGACTCCATTCGGGCGCCTAGGCCCAGTGAAGCACCTGTTGGATCGAGAAGCCCGATAGAGGGGGGGTGAATATCGGAAAACTTTCGGATTCGTATAAGAATAGGTACGCAGCGGAAATTAACGAAAAGACACAGAGACGCAATCGATTTACTTGGTTCGGAGCCTATGTCGACTCCTACTCCAAGGCCCACGGTCGTTGACCGTTTACTTTGGGCAATTCTATATATGCGCAGAATTGTTTACAAAGATTTGATTACAAATAAGTGCAATAACAATATTAAAATTTCGATCTTTGTTACCGACGTCCGGAGTGGTTTGACTTGTTCGGGGCAGCGGGACGTCGTCGGCTCGAGTTGGAGTGTTTCCGGAGCAAGGCACGAGCGTAGAAGATCGTTGGGGCGTTGAGAGAACAGTTGTCTTGAAGCCTTGGTCGAAGGTCCCTTATATAGGGCCTGGGGGCGCCCGGGATGTCGGGGGCGCCCCCCACGTGGCCTTCGATCCGGCAAAGTCTCGGTCGCGTCTGATCCTCTAGATCCGCTTTGACCGGGGCGCCCGCAGCGCTCGGGGCGCCCGAATTGACCGGGTCAAACTCTATCCTTTGGCTTTGCTTGGCTTCGAGGGGTTCGGGTTCGATGTATGCGCATGGGGGCGCCCGCAGCGCAGGGGGCGCCCAGGAGCAGCGGGGGCGCCCGGAAGCATGGGGGCGCCCGCAACTTGTACTGTCGAAGCGCACTTTTTGATTGTGTGTTTGGTGTTCACCTTGGGGGCGCCCGGGACACTCCGGGCGCCCTGGTCAGCAGTTGCCTCACTCCTTTGAGGCACTCTGAGCTGCAGACTCACGTTCCTTCGGTCCTGAATCCAGGGTTAGTCCAAAACACAATAACATAATAAATTATTAGTTTTATACAGCCTTAGCTATCTTGGTTCTGACTTTGGTCTCCAAAATGGAGTCCTAGGTCGAACCGACGCCTACTGTTCCCTCGACGGGGAACGCATCCTCACCTACTCCTCTCGGGAGAATTTACCTGATGCCAACCGTTCCTTTGGTTGGACTTTTGTCTGACGGTCCTTTGTCAGGTTTTGTAAACTGGCAGTCCTTCGCCAGTTGCCTAGCAGTCCTTTGCTAGGGCTTCGGTCCCAGACTGTCCTTCGCCTGGAGCCTAGCAGTCCTTCGCTAGGACTTTCTTTCCTGGCATTCCTTTGCCAGTGCCTAGCAGTCCTTCGCTAGGGCTTTCTTTCCTGGCATTCCTTTGCCAGTGCCTAGCAGTCCTTTGCTAGGGCTTTCCTGCACACTTTATTAACTTGTTAGAAAATAAGAAAGACTTAACTTTTGACCTATGTTGCCATTATCAAAACACAGGTTTGACTTAGGTGCATTCTGCACCAACAATCTCCCCCTTTTTGATTTATGGCAACCCTAGTTCAAAAAGTTAAGTTTAAGCAACATCTGAAAAAAATTTTAATCCCTCCCCCTAGAAGGAGTCTCCCCCTAGATTTTTCAAAAATTCGTGGGGTTTTTTAAAGACTTTACTTGTACTTTGAAAACTTAAGTTTTAGGTACTTATAAGTAACTTAAAAGTACATAGTAGAGTTTTTAAAGCATGATTTGAGTACTTACAAAAATTTTTTTTAAAGTCTTAAGTTTTAAAGTACTCAAAATGTTAGCTTAGTAGTTTTTGAAACACTTTAGTACTTAACAATTTTGAAAAATTTTAGCTTTAGAGTAATAGCTTAAGTAGAAACCTTTTGAAAGGCTAGAGTATTTTGCAAAATTTGAAAGCTTGAAAAAAATTTTGAAGTTAGAGTACTTTAGCAAAATTTGAAAGCTTGAAAAAATTTTGAAGCTTGAGTACTTTGCAAAATTTGACAGCTTGAAAAAATTTTGAAGCTTGAGTACTTTGCAAAATTTTGAAAGCTTGAAAAAATTTTGAAGCTTGAGTACTTTGCAAAATTTTGAAAGCTTGAAAAAATTTTGAAGCTTGAGTACTTTGCAAAATTTTGAAAGCTTAAGTATTTTTCAAAACATTTGAATAAGTAAAACTTTTGAAAGCAACCTTTTTAAATAAAGGATAGAGTATAGAAAAATTTTGAAACTTTTACTTTACTCTCTCCTTTCCTATCTCTCCCCCTTTGTCATATATCAAAACAAATAAGAATAGCATGGATAAAGGAAATAAATAAGAGTTTGCTGTACTGAACCAGTTTGATTTTCACTAAATCAATCAATTTTTGTCTATAGGGACCTGTCTAACCCAATTAGCTACTTACTAACTGTTATATACAGTAGTTTTTGCTAGAGTTAGTCAAGTTAAGTGTTTCTGTTCAAGTTAGATTTTCTAATCTTGACACTTAACTTGATTGCTGAATAAGTTGTATTTAGTGCCCCAATTTCTGCAGATGCACTGACTTAAAGCATCATGAATTGAGGCAAAGACCTAAGCATCTCAACCCTTTCTAGGTTATCAATAAAAAAGTATCCTAAGGTGCTTGTGAGATGCTGGCTTCTAAGTCTATAGGTGCATGCAGTTCTAGGGTTAAAGCCTAGGCTAAGTCCATTTTCGAAAAAGCCCTAGTTTTGAAGGGGGTAGTTTTAAAATTAATATAAAACTAAGTCGAAAAGATTTTAAAATTGATTTTTGAAATAAAGCTAAGTTGAAAATGAAAACTGATTTTGAAATTTAAATAAAACAGTTTTTCAAAAATAGAAAATTTTAGAAAACTTATTTTTGAAATCAAGTAGAGTAAAAACAATTGAGTTAAACTATTCTACTGAACACAATCCTAACTGCCTTCTTAGTGAACTGAACTCAGATTCAGGTAAGGGTTTTGTGAATATATCAGCTAGGTTGGATTTAGAGTTTGGTTCTGGAGTGTTGAATTGGGTTCTTAGTTAAATTAATTGAACTTATATTGTCAATGAATACTTGAGTTTGGGTGTAGTTGAGCTGAAAGTCCTTGAGTGTGTGCATCATCCATAAAAGTTGAGCCACACATTCTCCTAATGCCACATACTCAGCTTCAGTTGTGGATAGAGCTACACAGTGTTGTTTTCTGCTGCACCAACTAACTAGACTCTGACCTAACAGTTGGCAGCTTCCACTTGTGCTCTTTCTATCTAACTTACAGCCTGCATAGTCAGAATCTGTGTATCCTATTAAATTAAAAGTTGAAGTTCTAGGATACCAAATCCCTACATTTAGGGTGCCCTTTACATACCTGAAAATTCTTTTTAGGGCTGCTAAGTGCGTTTCCTTAGCACAAGTTTGGTATCTAGCACACATCCCTACAGCAAAAAGAATATCAGGTCTGCTTGCTGTAAGGTACAGTAGGCTACCTATCATACTCCTATAGAGTTTAGGATCCACTGGTTTACCATCAGGGTCACTATCTATTTTTACATTAGTGGCCATGGGGGTACTTATGCTTTTAGAGTTATCCATTTTAAATTTCTTTATTAATTCTTTAGCATATTTGAATTGATGAACATAGTTACCATCCCTAGTTTGTTTGATTTGTAGTCCTAGGAAAAATGTAAGCTCACCAACTAAGCTTATTTCAAATTCATCTTCCATTATCTTAACAAATTCTTTTAGAAAGTTGGTGTTGGTGGATTCAAAGATTATGTCATCTACGTAAATTTGGGCAATAAATATATCTTTTCCTAGGGTTTTAATGAATAGGGTTGAGTCAATTTGGCCTTGTTTAAATTCTTTAGTAGTTAAGTAAGTTGATAGTCTTTCATACCAAGCCCTAGGTGCTTGTTTTAATCCATATAGGGCTTTAGTTAGTTTATAGACGTGGTTAGGTTCGTCTAAGTCCTCAAACCCGGGGGGTTGCCCTACATAAACTTCTTCTTTAATAAATCCATTTAAAAGGCTGACTTTACATCCATCTGATATAACTTGAATCCTTTATGGGATGCAAAGGCCAATAACATTCTAATGGACTCAAGTCTAGCTACTGGGGCATATGTTTCATCATAGTCTAGTCCCTCTACTTGGCTGAATCCCTTAGCTACTAAGCGGGCTTTATTTCTGACTATTTCTCCTTGATCATTTAGTTTGTTCCTAAAGACCCATTTAGTATCTATAATGGATTTACCTTCAGGTTTAGGCACTAGTTCCCAGACTTGGTTCCTCTCAAATTGGGCTAATTCTTCTTGCATAGCTATGATTCAATCAGGGTCAGGTAGGGCTTCATCTATAGTTTTGGGTTCTATTTTTGATATCATAGCTATTTGACTGAGGTTTCTATAGGAGGACCTAGTCCTGACTCCTAGAGTTGGATCACCCACAATTTGATCGGTTGGGTGACTAAGTCTGGGTTTCTTTGTTCTTCTAGAGCTTGGTTCAGCCTCGGGTCCGGCTGGTTGGTTTGGTTCACTATTCGGTTCGACTCTTTGGACTGGTTCATTTGGTGGTTCGATTCTTGGTTCATTAATTGGTTCAATGGTTAACTCGTTTAAGGGTTCAATTAAGGGTTCATTATTTTCTTGGTCAGAGTGTGATGAAGTTAAATCTGGATTATTAGATGTTGAATTGATTCTTCATCAAAAATTAAGTTTGTAGTTTCTTCAATTTTCTTAGTTTGTTTGTTATAAACTCTATAGGCTCTACTTGTGGTTGAGTATCCTAGGAAGATACCAGGGTTTGACTTGGATTGAAATTTTCCTAAATAGTCTTTGGTGTTTAGGATATGGACTTTTACATCCAAAGACCTTTAGGTAATGTAAATTTGGTAGTCTATGGTAGTACAATTCATAGGGGGTTTTGTTGTGTCGCTTATTAATTAAAACCCTATTTTGGATATAACAGGCTGTACTAATTGCTTCTGCCCAAAATTGGTTTTCTAGATTAAATTCGTTGAGCATGGCCCTAACGGCTTCTTGTAAGGTTCTATTCCTTCGCTCAACTATCCCATTTTGTTGGGGGGTTCTAGGACATGAAAATTCATGTAAATACCCATTTATTTTACAGAATTCTTCGAATCGTTGATTCTCAAATTCTCCCCCGTGATCACTCCTAAGTCTTTTTATTTTAGTGTCATTTTGATTTTCAATTAGTTTACAGAATTCAATAAATAGGTTTAGGGTTTCATCTTTGGTTTTTAGGAACCTAACCCAGGTAAACCTAGAGTAATCATCAACTATTACTAAGCAGTATCGGTTCCCGCTTAGTGACTTGGCTCCATGTGAATCAAGTAGGTCAAGGTGCAGGAGCTCAAGTGTAGTTTGAGTTAAGTTAGATTGAATAAGTTTGTGATTGGATTTGGTTTGTTTGCCTTGATTACATGATTCACATATTAGGTTTTCATTATTTTTGATTTTGGGGATACCTTTGATTAAGCCAAGTTGGGTAATTTTTGATATAGTTCTTACATTGGTATGACCTAATCTCCTATGCCAAAGGTTTGTTTGTTCTAATTGTGTTAACATACATTTAGGTATAAGGGGAAGATTTATAGTGTATACATTGTTTTTCCTAGTGCCCTTAAGTATGATTTCTGAGTCTTGTTCATTTCTAATCAGGCAGTTAGAGTTATTGAAAGTAACTATGTAACCAGAATCACATAACTGACTTATGCTAAGCAAGTTAAAATTAAAGTTTTCAACCAATAGAACTTTCTTAAAAATGAAATCAGATTTAAGCTCAATATTACCTGACTCAATTACCTTGAGTGTAGCATTATTGCCAAATGCCACTGCGCCTAGGTTTTTGAGTTTGAGCTTGGTGAACTTCAATTTATCTCCAGTCATGTGTCTGGAGCAACCGCTATCCAACATCCATTGGTCCAAATCTTTATGTTCCTACGCATAAAGAATTTTCTTGATTTGGATCCAATTAGAATCAGGAATAGCTTAAATTGAGTTTCACTGCCTAGTCTGTCTCACCCAATCTAGGGTTTTCAATCACGTTAACCTTATAGGTTTTGTGAGACGGTTTTTGATTAGAAGTTATTTTGAAAAAGTTTGATTAATTTTGAAAACAATTAAATTTATGTTTAAATCTATAAATAACTGAAATTTTGTGTTAGATTCGAATTTGACAAAAATTAATTTGAATTTGAAATTCAAAAATTGGCTCCCAGGTCTTGGCGAGGCACTAGGCCTTCTTTGGCCGAAGCCTTATGGGATCATCCACCCTTTCCTTGACAAAGCCTTTTAATGAAATTTCATTTTCAAAATCAATTTCTGAAAAATTTCTGGTCTAACTAGTTTGGGTTTTGGATCGGTAGCTTTGGCCAGTTCCGCCAGTCTAAAGAGGCCAAGTAAACTTGATCTTATTAGAATTGGTTTCCCCAACGTACTATCATCTCACCTCCACCCAACACTATGTTGTCAAATTTCAGCTAAGTTTGTTTAGTCCTTAAATTAACCTAAGTCTAAGCATGGTAGATTGCAGAAATTAAATAGACAATCAAACAATCAATTTAAATCAATAACTACAAATTTATCTAATAATGAAAATAGTTATCAGTTTGGCTCCCCCTGGACTAAAGCCACGGTGATGGTTAGGCAAGATGTGAATCTTGTCCTTGGGGATCCAATACTGATTTGATCCAGTTGGTTTGTTCAGACATAGTTTAGGTACCCATGCCTGAATTTTGCCTCTGGACTGATTTAGTACAGCCAAATATGATCTTTGTCGGGATTTGGTTCGGTAGCCAAGTCCGGATCTATTTAGAACTGATTTCTGTTTTCCAAGGATCATGTCAAGACCCTTGGAACCAGATGTAAATCGTTCTAAAGCTGTTCTAAAATCCTTAACCTGAGTTTTCAGGGAGGAGTTCTCCTTTTCAAGTTTTTCAACTTGAGTAGGAGTTCCTTCCTGAACCTTCTCGGTTAAGGGTTTAGAGTCAGCTCCCTCTTTCAGGAGTTTTACTTCCTGTCGGAGGGTTTCGACCCGAAGTTTGGCTTTTGCCAAATCTCGAGAAAGAAAAGAAATCAATTCAGTTAACTGTAATCTATTAAAACCAGTTACCTTAATTTCTCCGTCTTCTGTGAAGGTCAGCTCACCGTCCTCTTGTTCTGATTCTGATTCTGTCTCGACTTTATCTGAGGCGGTCAGAGCTAGGAGGTTGGACTGGGGTGCCTCTTCTTCTTCTTCTGAGGAAGACTCGTCCCAGGTTGCTTGGAGCGCCTTCTTTCTTCTCGGCTTTTTAGTCTCCTTTAGGTTAGGGCACTCTGACTTGTAGTGGCCCTTTTTCTTGCACTCGTAGCAGGTCACATTGGGCTTATTTGCTGGTTCAGTTGGTTCGTCCTTTCTTCGGCCGGTTTTTCGTTTGTTGGTTCGGTTCTTCAGCTCCTTGTAGTAGCTTCGAGCGAGCCGGACCAGCTTAGTTTGATCTTTATCTTCTTCTTCTGAATCTGAGTCTGAGTTAGATTCGGTTTCAGGTTCAGGCTTCTTCTTTGTTGTTCTTCCAGTCTTGCCTGCAAGAAAAGCAATACCTTTCTCAACCATATTGGTGTTAGTTTGTTCGTGCAGTTCTAGTTCAGAAAATAGTTCATCTAATTTTATTTTAGAAAGATCCCTAGAGACCTTGTATGCATCTACCATAGATGCCCACAAGGTGTTTCTAGGGAAGGCGTTTAGAGCATACCTTATTAGGTCACGGTTTTCGACCTTGTGACCTATTGTGTGAAGACCGTTCATTACCTCTTGGATCCGTGCGTGGAGTTGGGCTGCTGATTCGTTGTCCGCCATCTTGATAGTGTATAATTTGTTTAGTAGTAGATCCCGCTTGCTGATCCGAGTATCTGAAGTCCCTTTGTGCAGCTCGATCAGTTTTGTCCATAGCTCCTTTGCACTATTGAAGGGGCCCACGCGGTTTAGCTCTTCTTTTGTCAGCCCGCATTGTAGGGTCTGCGTTGCTTTTGCGTCGGCTTCTATCTTGCGCTTTAGAGTGTTGTCCCACTCCGTGTAGCTTTGTGGAAGTCCTTCAGCGTTTCGGGGGATCTCCAGACCGGACTGGATAATGATCCACATGTCCACCTGAGTTTTCAGGTGGACCTCCATGCGACTTTTCCAGTAAGAAAAGTCTTCTCCACTAAAAAGTGGAGGTCTGGCGGTGCTGAATCCCTCTTGCATGGCCATTTAGACTGAAAAAGAAAAGCTAAAAGAGATTTGCCAAGACTTGGTCTTGGATTAACAGTGCTGGATAAATTAAAGACAAGGGGTGTTGCACCAACCTTGCCAAAGAAAACGAATGAAATTTTTTTTTTCGAAAAATTCGTAAGATAACGAAAATAGAATGATAAAATTAAAAAGAAATCCGAAAAGAAATTTTCAAACTGGTGGTTGCACCAAGTTTGAATACCCCGCTCTGATACCACTTGTTGGATCGAGAAGCCCGATAGAGGGGGGGTGAATATCGGAAAACTTTCGGATTCGTATAAGAATAGGTACGCAGCGGAAATTAACGAAAAGACACAGAGACGCAATCGATTTACTTGGTTCGGAGCCTGTGTCGACTCCTACTCCAAGGCCCACGATCGTTGACCGTTTACTTTGGGAAATTCTATATACGCGCAGAATTGTTTACAAAGATTTGATTACAAATAAGTGCAATAACAATATTAAAATTTCGATCTTCGTTACCGACGTCCGGAGTGGTTTGACTTGTTCGGGGCAGCGGGACGTCGTCGGCTCGAGTTGGAGTGTTTCCGGAGCAAGGCACGAGCGTAGAAGATCGTTCGGGCGTTGAGAGAACAGTTGTCTTGAAGCCTTGGTCGAAGGTCCCTTATATAGGGCCTGGGGGTGCCCGGGATGTCGGGGGCGCCCCCCACGTGGCCTTCGATCCGGCAAAGTCTCGGTCGCGTCTGATCCTCTGGATCCGCTTTGACCGGGGCGCCCGCAGCGCTCGGGGCGCCCGGATTGACAGGGTCAAACTCTATCCTTTGGCTTTGCTTGGCTTCGAGGTGTTCGGGTTCAATGTATGCGCATGGGGGCGCCCGCAGCGCAGGGGGCGCCCGGGAGCAGCGGGGGCGCCCGGAAGCACGGGGGCGCCCGCAGCTTGTACTGTCGAAGCGCACTTTTTGATTGTGTGTTTGGTGTTCACCTTGGGGGCGCCCGAGACACTCCGGGCGCCCTAGTCAGCAGTTGCCTCACTCCTTTGAGGCACTCTGAGCTACAGACTCACGTTCCTTCGGTCCTGCATCCAGGGTTAGTCCAAAACACAATAACATAATAAATTATTAGTTTTATACAGCCTTAGCTGTCTTGGTTCTGACTTTGGTCTCCAAAATGGAGTCCTAGGTCGAACCGACGCCTACTGTTCCCTCGACGGGGAACGCGTCCTCACCTACTCCTCTCGGGAGAATTTACCTGATGTCAACCGTTCCTTTGGTTGGACTTTTGCCTGACGGTCCTTTGTCAGGTTTTGTAAACTGGCAGTCCTTCGCCAGTTGCCTAGCAGTCCTTTGCTAGGGCTTCGGTCCCAGACTGTCCTTCGCCTGGAGCCTAGCAGTCCTTTGCTAGGACTTTCTTTCCTGGCATTCCTTTGCCAGTGCCTAGCAGTCCTTCGCTAGGGCTTTCTTTCCTGGCATTCCTTTGCCAGTGCCTAGCAGTCCTTTGCTAGGGCTTTTCCTGCACACTTGATTAACTTGTTAGAAAATAAGAAAGACTTAACTTTTGACCTATGTTGTCATTATCAAAACACAGGTTTGACTTAGGTGCATTCTGCACCAACAGCACCTTCACTTGCAGACAATCAGTCCTTCGACCCTGTAACTAAGGTTAGTCCCAAAAACATAATAAGCAATAATTACAGCCGTAGCTGTCTTAGTTCTGACTTCGGGTCTCCCAAATGGAACCCTAGGTCGAACCGACGCCTACTGTTCCCTCGACGGGGAACGCGTCCTCACCTACTCCACTCAGGAGAGTTTACCTTTTGCCAACCGGCTCCTCCGGTTGGACTTTTGCCTGATCCACCTGACCAGGTCTTCGTGCCCAACTTCCGGTCAAGTCTTCGGTGCCCAGCCCCTTGCCAGGACTTCGTGCCCAGTCCTCGACCAGGACTTCTTTTCCCGACTTCTGGTCAGTTCTTCTTGCCCAGTCCTTGACCATGACTTCTTTGCCCAGCCCTTTGCCAGGACTTCTTGCATAGTGTACCTAGGACTTCTTCCTGCACACTTAGTGAACAAGTTAGAACCCAATAACATCTTAACTTCTGAACCCATTGCCATTATCAAAACCCAGGTTTGACTTAGGTGCTGCCTGCACCAACAATCTCCCTCTTTTTGATTTATGACAACCCGGTTCAAAAAGTTAAGTTAAACAAAACAATAAAGTACTAGTTTTAATTTCCTTCCCTTGGAAGAAATCTCCCCTTAAGTTTTTCAAAAATTCGTGGGATTTTTGAAAACGTTTCTAAGTCTTTGATTCTAAAATTGAAAAGTTTTTCAGGTTTTCAATACTTAGAAAATTATCAAAAAAGGGATTTTTAAGTTAGAAAACTTTTCCAAAATATTTTGAGTTGGGCACTTAGAAAATTTTCCAACACATTTAGCTTTAGCACTTAGAAAATTTTCAAGAGAATTTTGAAATTAACACTTAGAAAATTTTCCACCAGAAAATTTTAGAGTAAGTACTTAGAATATTTTTGAAAACAATTTTGAGTTAAATAATTTCGAAAACAATTTTGAGTTAAGTACTTAAAAGAATTTTCAAAACAATTTGAGTTAAGTACATAAAAGAATTTTCAAAACAATTTGAGTTAAGTACAATTTTCATGTATTCTAGCATGCATGGATGAATAATTGATACTAATTTTACTATGCATGGAGGAACTCAAATTTGAATTACTTTTTAACTTAGGGTTAGGAATTACCTCCCTTACCCTTGAAGTTCCCCCTTGATGTGATCTTTGCTTCTTCCTTTCTTCTTTCTCCCATCTCCTCAAGTGTCCCAATTTCTTTAGCTCTCCTTTTCTTGGACACTTAGTGTGGTAGTGCCCTAGCTCTCCACATGTGAAGCATCGAATTTTTCTTCTTTTCTCTTGGGCTTCTCCAATCCTACAACCCGCATTAGATTTAAGAGAATTTGAAATGGGTTTAAATTTTACCTCCTTTTTATTTAGTGGACACTTGTCCTTATAGTGCCCCTTTTCATTGCATCCAAAGCATATGATATGGTCCTTTTTCTTTTCTTTAGTGGAGGTGGAGGCTAGGTTGACTTCTTCTTTAACCTTGGATAAAGTAGAGCTTCCTCTTGTTCCGGTATGGAAGTGGGTCTCTCCTCCCCCCTCAATTCTTGAAATTGATACTTCTTCAACTTCTCTTGATGAGGTGGAGGATCTCTCACTTAGTCCTTCCTCTTCACTTGATGATATGATCAAATCTTCTTCCTCTTGGTCTATTGAATCCATTTCTTTTGACTCTTCCACTATTTTAGCTTGTGTAGGTTTATTATGATATTCTTCTATCTTTTTCCACAACTCACAAGCATCCTTATATTCACCTACACAACTCAAAATATTATTAGGTAGAATATTTATCAAAATACTAATTATTTTCTCATTTGCCTTTGATTGTGCTTGTTGTTCTTGATTCCAATATCTAGGCCTAAGCTTCTTCCCGTGCTTATCCTTTGGAATCTCAAAGGGCTCTTCAAGTGCAATCCTAAGGTCCCACTCCATTCCAAACCATGTCTCTATCCTTGCTTTCCAATAGCTGAAATCCTCATGGTCATAGGGCGGTGGAGTGTAGATGTCATCCCCAAATTTGTCTTCCATTGTTCTTCCCTCTAGCTTTTGCTCTTCTTGGCGGTTATTCCAATCACGAGCGAACCTCATTTTGATACCACTTGTTAGATCGATCCGGTTGCTAGAGGGGGTGAATTTTTCGAACTCTTCCTTTCTACACGGTTAGTTGCGCAAGCAGAATATACAATAAAACAAAAAACTAACAGTGTAAACAATGCTAACAAGGAAGATTTACTTGGTATCCACCCCTAAAGGTGACTAATCCAAGAATCCTTCGGTGGATCACTCCCCGGATAACCTTCGGCTAGCCCTTGTCGCTCCTTGTAGGTGGAGAAACCTCGCCACAACACTTCGACAACACCTGAGCACCAAAGGCTACTAATCTACTATACCCAAGTAGATTTCGCCAAAGATCTCAGCCCAAACCGAGTTCTCTTTAAATAGAACTCAAGCTGGAAACCCTCGCTGGCAGTTGACTGCTCCTAGGGCAGTCGACTGCCCCTAGGGCAGTCGACTGCCCCCAACATTGAAGAGAAGTCAAAATTGGAACTTTTGGAAGAGGTTAAATGATATAATTTAGGAGAAGTTGAGTTTCGTGTCAATCTTAGGATTCGGAGTACATTTGTTTGGATCCACAAATCTCTCCATGAAATTTTAGATTTTTTTGGAGATTTATGGAATTATTTAGGCATTATTGAAATTGGGCTGAAAAACCTGAAATTCAGGTATCAGTCGACTGCCCTGAGGGGCAGTCGACTGATCTCAGCCCAGAAATATTCTGTGAGTTTTGGCAGCCGACTACCCATAGGCAGTCGACTAATCCATTAAAGCTAGAGAGGAATTGCATATTGGATAATAGAAGTTGGTCTTAAAATTAAATCCTTGTTTATACTCCTTGAATAAAGGTTTGTCTCATGATTTAATAATGATTATATATGGATAACATGGAATTCAAGGAGAACTAATAAGTGCTTAAGATTCAATGGCTGATATTGAATGATATGTTCTTGATGAATAAAAGGATATGGAAAAGGAAGAATTGAGGATAATTCCTTGTGAAAATTGATAATGATTAGGATTGGTAAACATGAGAAATCATGAATAGAGTCCAAAGTTGATACAAATGCCAAACTGTTTAGGAAATTTGAATTGATATCAAAAGCCAAACACCTTTGACAATCTTCATAAAACCATATTTTTCTAGGATAGGGTATATCCTAGCAAATGTACTTGCAAACTCTTTAGCCATTTTCAAGGTTTTGTTGAGATCTTTTTGGTACTAGGGATAAGGTTGCTT
Source organism: Boesenbergia rotunda (assembly GCA_024364735.1). Taxonomy (NCBI): domain Eukaryota; kingdom Viridiplantae; phylum Streptophyta; class Magnoliopsida; order Zingiberales; family Zingiberaceae; genus Boesenbergia; species Boesenbergia rotunda. The sequence goes on from JAGFNQ010001566.1 coordinate 622,510, forward strand.
GGGGGCAATCCTTTAATGGTGTCCGAGGAGGAAGAATTTGGAAGTTGAGTTGGGTAAAACTTGACTTGGTGTTATGGTGTTAAGTTGGGTAGAACTTCACCATGGTAAATTGAAAATTGGGAGAATGCATAGGTCAAGGGGGAGGTTGCCTCTTGTTTGCTTTAATTTTCATAGGAAATTTTTGGATTTTGTGTCAAACTTGGGAATGACGATAGATACATGGTTGGATGTATTTTTCCCAAGTAGGTATGGGTACCATAATGTTCTCCACAAAATTTGAGAATTTTTGGAGATTTGTGGAATTTCTGGCACATTTCTGAATTTGGCTAGAAAAGATGATTTTCAGAGTATCAGTCGACTGCCCTGGGTCAGGGCTGGTTTGGGTATCCAGCAGTTGACTTGTGTCCAAATGATGTAAAACAAGTGCATGGGGGGTTAGTACACTGTGTTTAGGATCATTGGGGATTAAAAGAACCAATAATTGGGATATTATTGGGGTCTTTTTGATGTTAGGCAAAGGGGGAGAAGTGTTGGGTTTAATTTGGGAAACCAAACATGCCTTTGCGGGAAACTCTAGGTTTAGGGGGAGCATGATTGCTCTATTCTTGGCAGAAGGGGAACCTTGGAGAGGTTTTTAAAAAGCCTTTGTAAGTCTAGTGTAGGGGAGCTTTGGAGAAGCTTTAAAAAGCCCGTTTTAGTGAAAATTCCTAACTTGGAGGGTTAGGTGTGGGATGCCTTGGGATAGTATCTATGTATGCATTTGCATATGCATTGGCGGTGTATGTCCAAGATGGAGTTTTGGCAACATAAGTCCAGTTGTTTGTTTAGCATTGTTTTTGCTACTTATCACTATTTGTTTTCCCTAACTTAAACGTATTGCCAAACATCAAAAAGGGGGAGATTGTTGAGGTAATCTGTGGTCTGGAGTGACCATGTGTTTTGATGTTTTGGCAAAGGGTTTAAGTTAGGCTTTGTTGTTGGACTAACATGTGTATGTGAGTGTGCATGTTTGCAGGTACACATGGACTTGGTTGATGTCTTCAGGTGAAGGATGGCGTGGAGGCAAGCTGGAGGCTTGTGTGCGCATCCGAGGGACCATGGATAGCAGGGACGATGAGCCGAAGGATGCGGACTTCGAGGCGTACGTGAAGGATGGCATGGAGGCAAGCTGGAGGCTTACGTGCGCATCTGAGGGACGAGGGCCGAAGATGAAGAGGGCGTGAAGGCAATAGTCGAGACTGCTGGTGAAGAGTCGACCAGGTTGTGAGGGTCCTAGTGTGAGTCATTGTACTCGGGAACTAAGCCGGGAGGGTTCGAGTGCGGAGTGAAATGTACTCAGCGAGTGTAACCCTAGGCTTAGTAAGGGACCAGTCGACTGCCCTGGGAGCAGTCGACTGGTAGCGGCTAGTGAGCTGGCAGAATTCGAACGTTGGGGCTGTCAATGGTCGAATCTGAGTGGAGGCAGTCGACTGCCCTAGGAGCAGTCGACTGCCAGCGAGGGTTTCCAGCTTGAGTTCTATTTAAAGAGAACTCGGTTTGGGCTAGGATCTTTGGCGAAATCTGCTTGGGTATAGTAGATTTGCAGCCTTTGGTTCTCAGGTGTTGTCAAAGTGTTGTGGCGAAGTTTCTCCACCCACAAGGAGCGACAAGGGCTAGCCGGAGGTTATCCGGGGAGTGAACCACCGAAGGATTCTTGGATTAGTCAGCCTTAGGGGTGGATATCAAGTAAATCTTCCTTGTTAGCATTGTTAACACTGTTAGTTTTTTGTTTTATTGTATATTCCACTTGCGTAACTAATAGTGTAGGAAGAAAGTGTTCGAAAATTGCTATTCACCCCCCTAGCAACCAGATTGATCTAACAAAAGTGTGGGTTTATGGTACCCTAGAACCGAAACCTTTGATCTTGTAGGATACTCCGATTCGGATTACGTCGGGTGTAAATTAGATCGAAAAAGCACTAGTGGTGGGTGCCAATTTTTGGGATCCTCCTTGGTGAGTTGGTCAAGTAGAAAACAACATTGTATAGCACTCTCCACAACCGAAGCCAAATATATAGCTATGAGCGAATGTGTGTCTCAATTATTATGGATAACTCATACCTTAGAAGATTATAAACTCATCTATAAAAATGTGCAAGTTTTTTGTGACAACGTGAGTACCATAAACTTGACCAAAAATCTGGTTCATCATTCAAGAACCAAGCATATTGAAATTAAACTTCATTTTATTAGAGATCATGTGTCTAGTGGTGATATTGTTCTTAAATATGTTGAGTCAAAATCAAATCTTGCGGATCTTTTCACCAAACCTCTTTCGGAATCTGAATTTAGTTACTTACAAAGAGAATTAGGAATGTGTCATATTGAATAATCCTACATGATCACTTCAAGTTACTCAACGCACTTGCCTTCAAATGCATCTCACAAGAACATAGGTCTTCCCTTGCTTGCGCATTTCTAGATGGGAGTGAGATGTTAGGGTTAATTCTCTTGCTCATAATGCTTGTTATGATGTATTACTTTGAGCAAGAATATTAGATTCACCATAAATCATTAACTTGACCAATCATGGGGAAGACTAGTACTCCTTTAATGTGTATTTAGTCCGATGATCATGATTGGACATTTCAAGGAAAGGAACAAATATTCAATCCTTTGGACACACTTATTCTCGCTTACCAGGTCTTGTGAGACCATGTGATCTTGCCTTAACCCATAGGAATTGAAGGATGTCACGATTGAGTACAAATTCAGTGTTTATCAGTTATTCTAATCGATTGATAACCGTTATCAATCGATTGGTGGCTTTACAAACTTCCACAGAATCTCTCTGAATCGATCCACTAATCGATTAGAGCAATTTCTCTAGTAGGCACAGAATGCTGCTTAATCGATCAATTGATCGATTACGCACGGTCATAATCGATCGAATAATCGATTACGCACTCCCGTAATCGATCCTGTAATCGATTACACACTCCTATAATCGATCAATGGATCGATTTAACAAAGTCATAATCGATTGCTAAATTGATTACGGGTCTTAAAGTGGCTCACCTAACCCCGTCCTGTCACTTACCTCATGCCCTAAAACAGGTCGTCGTCCCAAATCTCCCAAAACTCTTCTCCCGCGTGCTTCCTCTTCCAAACCCTAGCCATTTCTTCCCTCTCTCAACGAGCTTCCTCGTTTTCTCGACGCCCTGTTCGTTGCGACTTTGCTTCTCACAGACGCTCGTGCAGTGACTTCTTTCCTCTATTCCAGCATCTTCTTCACCGAATGGCGCCAAAGTAAACCCTAACTCTATCTCCTTCTTCTTTTCCTTACTTATCTTGGTTCTGGCTAATCAAGTTGTCTTTGGTGCTTCCTTTTGTTCATGTGTTTGTTTCGTGTTCCATCTTTTACATGCATACATCATTCCATCTTGTTCCTCATTTGCCCTAACCCTAACTCACATTGCATCTCTGTATGGTCTTCACATCGTGTTTATCTCTTGGATGGTATATTGTTGCTCATAATAGGAAGAAACAACGGGTAGATGAGGCGGGTGTAGGGTCTTCTCACTCTCAGCCACCTACGGATGTCTGCTTTCCAAATGTCGCTTATCAACAGGCTTTTGGTAGAAATGTGTTCAAACTCATCGCACCTAGATCCCTTGATCGTCAGTACTTCCATGATCATTGTTTTGATGTGTTTCGGATCATTGAAACATATAAACTTGAGTCCATTGTATATTGTGAAAGAGGAGTCAATGTAGGTTTGGTTTCTGAATTTTACAATAATCTACACACCTCAGATAGAGTCAATTATAAAACTAGGGTGGCAAAACAGAATCTAAATTTCAGTTGTGAGGTTCTTTAGGAGTTCTTAGCTTGTCGTCCTTCTACTAGTGACTTTGTATTCTTTCCCACATTTCTTGAGCTCTTACCTCCACCTTTTGAGCATATTTCCATCGACTCTATATATCAGCATTTTTTCCATCGTCCTCGTCCGGATGGTCCTCATGCCAACGTAAACACCTTTTCTGCTCTTGAGCTCTCGGCTGAGGACTATGCTCTCTATAAAGTCGTCATAAACTGTCTTTTGCCAATTATATCTCGTGCTTTAGCAACTATCAGACATTCCCAGTTCTTCTTGACTTATGCTCTTCGAGAGGGTCTTGATGTCAATATTTCCCTTAACATCTTTCATTCCATCGTACATTTTACTCAGCCTGTGCATGGTACAGTCCATATGCCTTTCGGTCATATCATTACAGAATGGTTTGCATCCATGCATATCGATGTCTCCCGAGGGAAGGTGGAACCCATGACATTCAAGTATGCCAGAATTTCGACGTGTTCCTTCTCCAAGTCTAGGATGACAGGTGAGTTTGGGGCTATTAGATGGATTGATGAATGTCAAGTCGGAGAGGGGCCGCGAGCATGACCCGGGGCTGGATAGGCTGCTGTAGCTACCCATGAGGATGATGAGTATGAGGACCTTTGGGCTAGGGTCCTTGCATTTGAGGAGACCATGGACACTAGGTTTGAGGAGTTATGGTTGGAGAGCGAGCTTCATCATTTCGAGGTGCAGACACATCTCACAGCTATTGAGTGCTGCCAGCAGGATACGCGGTCAGACATTGCTTCACTGCAAGATATGCTGTGTTCCTGGATGAGCAGTCAGCCTCTTCCTCAACCGCCCCCTGATGTTCCACCTCCGGCGATTGCCACGACTCCGGGGAGTTCCGCTCTTCCTGATGTTGTGGGCTCCTCGGCTGTAGATCCCACCTCAGAGCTAGTAGAGTTTTACTTTGCACCCTGATTTGTGTACTCATTCCTTAGTCGGTTATTATTTTGGTAGCCCGTTGTTATGTACTCCATTTGTAGATATGCTGACTTTTGTTGGGTGTAAGACAAGATAACACTTTATGCATTGTTGAGATTTTATGCATTACTCGTGTGTTAATTTTTTCCATATTCGCTTGCTTATGCGTGTTCATATTCTGTATATTGCTTGGATTGAGGGGGAGCTCTTGTTTCTTCATCATTTTTGATATTTGACAAAGTGAGAGACTTATAGAGATTTAAGATTATGCTTGTAATGACTTCATTATGTGCTTATTGTATTGATATCATTGATATTATGTTGAATGTTAGCTTAAACATAAATATATTGTCAAACATCAAAAAGGAAGAGATTGTAGATGCAATCATGCCCTAAATAAGAAGTTTCGATAATTGACATTTGTTTAAGTTTAAGTTAATACATTGAATTTAACATTGAGGTTTAATATACAGTAATGCAAGAAGTCCAAGGAATGGTCGGGGATCGGATTCTTGGCATGAAGACCCAGATATGAGGAAGCTCCAGGCAAGAAGTCCAAGGGATGGTCGGGGACGGAACTCTTGGCATGAAGACCCGGAGATGAGGAGGCTTCAGGCATAAAGTCCAGGAAACAAAAGGTTTCGTTGACACAAGGTAATTGGATCGATTGAGAACAACGCAGGGATATTTAGGATTGAGAATCCTAAATCTGAGTATATCAATCGATCAGACAATCGATTAGAAGGAGATCAATCGATTAGTCAATTGATTAAGAGCCATTCTGTGCGAAAACAAAATGCTCCCTAATCGATCAGTCAATCGATTAGGAGCCCTGCAATCAATTGATGAATCGATTAGGAACTATTTTGTGCGCAAACAGAATGCTCCCTAATCGATAAGTCAATCGATTCAGAAGCTATGAATTGATTGGTCGATCGATTGGGAGGCATTCTGTCCGAAAACAGAAAGCCCTGTAATCGATTGGTGAATCAATTAGGAGCTATTCTGTGCACAAATAGAATGCTCCCTAATCAATCGGTCAATCGATTCAGAAGCTATCAATCGATTGGACAATCGATTGGGAGACATTCTGTGCGAAAACAGAAAGCTCCCTAATCGATTGGTCAATCGATTAGGGCACCTCTTAATCGATTGATTAATCGATTAGGACACATCCCTCGCTTGAATAGAAAGGTCCTGAATCAATTGCTGAATCGATTAAAGAGACTAATTGATCAGTGCATGCTCCCAATCGATTAAAGTTCAAAATAGCATAATCACAGCCGTTCATCAAAGATCTGTACTGATCAACGGCTATATGGTAATCGATTGGAGTTTTCACCAATCGATTCTTGACGCCACAAAGAAAGGGATGGCGTTTGCAGCGGACGAACTGCCCGGGGAGGGGTAGAAGATGAACCATCAAGAGATGTCATCTCCGCTATGCTCCCCGACGGAGCACATGATATCTCTTCTGGACTCCTCGGTTAATCCCGGAGTCCCACCTCTGCCAGGATCTTCAACGAGACCTCGGACATCATCTCCGCTATGCTTCCTGGCAAATAGTGTGAAACAAGGGGTTTCACCTCCGCTAAGCCCTTCGGCAAGAAACACTACTATGTCTCCGCTATCCTCCCTAGTGGTGTCGGCAACTCCTGCCGTAAACAGGGGCGGAGGAGAAGGCATTGACATCTCGCCACAAGGAGTCTACAAAGAGAAATAAAGCGAAATGAATGGGGAAGGTTCACCCTTCTCCCCTTCTTTATAGTGACCACTACCACTCTGTGCATTTAATGCAGGCATGGCGCGGGAATAGCAACAGACGTCAATTCTAAAGCGTCGCATCGATTGGCATGCCTTCGTCGCGCCTGGGAACCCGCTACTCTTTATGAGTCAACTCAAGAGATTGCGTGGGATGCGAAGGCAATGGTTCGTAGGCCACCAACATTGACCAAAAGAGAAGAGACGACGGGGGCTCCACAGGAGAATAAATGTGGGTCTGGTACTTGGGCTTGCGAGGTTATCTTGGGAAATCCGTACCCTGGATCTTGCTACTCTCTGAGCCCTTGACGCAAAGACAAATGCATGTACGAGATAGTAAGGTAAAGAAATATGGTCATTTTAATCAAAATTGATACCGAGCCAAGCTCCCTGGTAAACACACGATCCTACGACACTTGGTCCTCGAGAAGAAGTTCCTTCCAAACTAGGTCGGCACTCATAAACTGGGGTCCACATCTAAAGGCAGAAATTGAGACTTCTTCAACTTGTCAATGGCCCCGTGGAAGCCTTCCTTCAAGCGCTTCATCACCTAGTCAGCGATGATAGCGCCGAATTCATCCAATTCCAAGAACTTGGCCTTAAAGTCCGCTTCGGCCTCTCTATTGCTCGAGGTATCAACCACCCGAAGGTCGCGCAGCTCGGCCTCAGTAGCCTCCTTGGCGCACTTCAGCTGTTCCACCTCGATAGATATTCTATCTTGCTCTGCCAGGGCCTCCCTGAGTCTGTCTGGCGCAACCTATAACTCCGATCAAGCCTGGGCTAGGTCATCCTCGAAGACAGCCAGGCGATCAGTCACCATCAGGAGGTCGGACTCCTTCTGACTGAGCTGCTGCGCTTGATTCGGAGGTCACCCGACAACTTTTTCTCTCTTATCTGAAGCTGATCCCGCTCCTACATCACCTAGAACAGGTCCTTTGTAATGGCCACCGCCCGCTCAGAGACCAAGCGTCTCCGGTGTCGGGAACTATGTAGGGCGGACTCCTTGGCCATCAGAGTATTCAACAAATGCTCCACCTTCACCCATAAAGCTAGGCTGACCCCCACTTGCATAAGTCCCGCCCGATGCTCGTGGTCAGCCGCGACTTTTGCTCTTAGGGTCCGGCGGGTTAAGGCTTCAATCTAAGGTCAGGCGTACAAGCCACGGCTGGCCGTTAGGCAGTCGTCAGCTGCTTGTCATTGCACCAAGAAATTATAGAGCCTACCAGAACACATCCTATGCAACAATAGCACGCACCATCAAAAGGGTCTCACGGAGTTTGGTTAGAGGCCCCGTAGAGACACGTATGACCTCTCCTCCTTGAGACCTCGAGAGGTCGGCCTAGCCCTCAGAAGGCAACGAGCCCCTACGCGGAGGAAGTAGTGATAAGTACCATTTTGTTGATTATTTTAATTGCTAAAATCCATGTTTGACCTATGTTTTCATTGCTTAATTGTGAATTTGCCCTAGGTTTTATGATTTCCTCTTATTTTGGACTTAATTGCAAAATTACACATTTTTGGATTATTTGGCCACTAATTTTCTGATATATTTTTGTAGGCATGAAAGGATCCTGGACCTAGAGCATATTGGGTCAAACTTGAGTCGGAAGTGAACCGGATCGATTTATCAAGCTTACGATTAATCCGAGCCGTCTGATTCAAAAGCGGCTAGATCTGAGCCATCCGGGACGATCTGAAGCAATCCGAGCTAGGGTTAGGGTTGATCAAGCACCCTGATCAAGATCTGAAGGTTTCATCCCAATCAGAGCTAAATCAACCGTTGGATCAAGCTTGGAGGGCTCTAGATCGTCCGTTCAAAGATTAAGTTGATCTGGACCATCCGTTGCACATCTGGAGGATCTGAGCTACCACAAGGCAGATCCTGACCCCTGATCATCATCATTAAAGTTTGGCTCCAATCAGAGCAAGATCAACCGTTGGATCTCCTCTGATCAATTTGGGCCGTCCGTTGATAACTATTTAATCAAAAATTTCCACAGCCTCTTCCTGGTCGCGTCTCCGCCGCAGCTCCATCTTCGTTCTTTTCTTCACTGTTTCTTAGCTAGATTTCTTCATCAAGGAGACGTGATCCCTCAATTCATCATCAAAGCAAGGGTTAGGTTAGTGAAGAGAGTTCTCAGTGAGGTTCAGATTGGATTTTTGCTCAATAGCAAAGCTGCGCGAGGTCTCGGCAGTTTCGCTATCCGATTTCAGCGAGCTCAGCTGCGCTCCATTTCCATTACATTCGAGCTGACCAGAGGGGTTCCCTGGAAGGTTTCGGTCATTCCCTAATCGAAATCGCAAGCCACCACAGCAAGTTTGAAGAATTCGGAGCTAAATTTCAGTTTGCGCATGGTCTGATCTGATTCGGTAGCAGAGAAAGTCTTCACTGATTTGTTGAGCTTGTAGGTCCGAAGTTCACCCTTGATTGACAACCAAGGAGCTCTTGAGTTGGAGAAGGGTTGAGGATTAGTTTAAATTAGGAATTTTCAGTTTCTTTTAGCTGTAAATTTCGTTTCTGTCTCGTTTCTTATTGTTTCTGAATTTCAAATTGGTTAAGTTTGGTTTCTGAATTGTTACTTCTTTAATCAGTTTAGATCATGCAAGTTAATTAGATTTATGGTTTGGTAGTGCCCATTTGCTTTTAAGTTCTAGTTTAATTCGTTTTTAATTGTTGTGTATCAGTATGCTATGTTTTCAACCAGCGTGCCAACTTGGTTTCTGATTTCTTTCAGCTCATCTCGAATTAAATTCGAGTTCAGTTTCAATTCCTGAGATTTGAGATAATAATTAGTCTGCTAATGAATGTGATTCAAGTGTGTTTCGCATTTAAATTTAATTCTATACTTTTGCTCAGCTGCTAATGCAGCAGTTTCTGAAAATTATGGACAGCCTCCTTCAGTTTCAGATTTAATTCTGCAAGTCTGCCTTTAGTGTAGTTTCTGAAATCTGTCTCGAATAAACCTTAGATCCTCTGCATCTTGTCCGAACATCAATTCTGAGCACTAGTTTCAGTTCGTTGCTTGATCTGTTTGCGGTTGGTAGCTAAATTTCTATGATCAGATTTGTTGCTGCGAAATTGTTTTCTGCATTGTGTTTTTGGTGACTGCTCAGACTTGGATTCGAATTCTTCATTCAGTTTAGCATAATACTTCACTGGTAGTATTATTTTCCAAGCCGAGTTGGTTAGTTTCAGCTATGAATTGTTATGTTCACAGTTTAAACATTTAGTTCTGCTTTTGGCACATTAGTTCCTGCAATTTGGTGGCAATTTAACTTCATTTCTACATGCTGTGTCAAGATCAATTTCGGCATGGGATTGTGTTAAGTTGAGTGCAATTTATAGTGTACTTTTGACATTGAAATCAGACTCTTTGGCAGTCATTGCATTTCTGAACTGTAAATCTGAAATTTCAGCAATTTTCAGCTTGTACTGCTACACTTTGTATCAAGTTAAGCTTTGGCACTTATTTTGTATCAAGTTGTTTCCGAAATTATGGTTATAATGTTGTATCAGTTTCAATCATAATGGCTTCACTGTTTGCTTCAATAGCTTAGTATTTGGAATGCAATTGATATAGAATTTCCAATTCTGAAATCTACTTGAGTTTGATTGAGTCACAATTGGTTGAGTCTTCCATTGCATTTATCTAGCTTAAGTTTGCTTCATTCAGTTTATTCCTTCTCATTGTGTTTTCATTCTAAATTGAAACTCAAACCATATTTCATTCGAAACCCAAAATTCGTAAACGACACATAAATACAAGCACGAATCACACAACGACAACTAGCCCCGAGAAAAATACGACCTGTGGCCCCTTTACTACGTTTTCATATTCTTGATTGCAAAAAAGGGTTTCCAGCTTTCATTCACATCTAAATCTGTTGGTCCCAACTTTCGTGACAATTTAATCTAGTATTTCGGGGCTATCAAATTTTTGGCGCCGTTGCCGGGGAAGCAACTAGTTGATTTGTTTGATTTTTGCTTGTATGCTTTTTGATATATCATTGGGTTCTATTTTTTGTTGCTTATTCTTTTGTATACGGTTACTGCCATTTCTCTTGTTTGTTTTGTGACAGGGGTGCTGGTTAAAAATGTTTTCATCCATTTATCAGCAGCCGTGTCCACAATTTCAACAAAACCAACCTTTCAATCAACCACTACAGCAATTTCAGCCCAATTTTCAGCAACCAAATCATTTTTTTCAGCCACCATTACAACAATTCGAGCAACCACACCAATTCCAACAATTTCAGCCGGATTTTCAGCCAAGTCTACCAAATTTCCAGAATTTTCAGAATGGGCAGCCACTATTCCAAGATTTTCAGCCGCCAATTCAGCAATTTCAGCCCAACTTTCAGCCACCTTATCAACAAGATCAAGCACCTTTTCAAGGAATTCAGCAAGGGTACCAAGATAATTTGAATTTCCCGCAACCATTTCAATTTCCACAGCAATTTCACCCTTGCAACCAGAATTTTCAGCCCACTCAACTTCAGTTTTCACCACCACAATTTCAACCTCAGATCCAAGATTTCCAGGGCTACAATTTTCAGCCATCTCCACCAAGTTGTGAACCAAATTTTCAGCAGTTTAATCAGCCTGTGCAACCATTTTATCAATCCCCACAGTCTCAATTTCAACAAATGTGTCAACAAGAGCTTCAAAACCTCGAAAGGCAAATGGAACAAGTGGCTAGTGATTTAAATCAGATAAAAGCCCAAAGATCAAAACAATTATCTTCTCAAGCTGCTTTTAGTTCTGAGAGCCCCGGAGTTGGTTTTATATCAGTTCAAGGTGACCCTAGTGCATGGCCAAATCCTTCTTCAAGTGATCTTCGAATTTTGGAAGAAGAAGAAGAAGAAGAAATCATAAAAATCAGGGCACCTACAGCATGCATCCCTCCGGAGATTCCTATTCAAAATCCATTGCCAAATTTTTCAGCTCCACAGGACCATTCTCATCTTTTATTTTGTGATGATAATGTTATTGATGGTCCTAATTTTTCTGATATTGTGGTTGTAGATATTACAGAAGAAGAATGCATAGGAGATGATTCCATAGGTGTAGGGGATTGCACTAGGCCCCAGGGACCACCACAATTTACTGGTACATTAGAAGATTCAGAAGATGAACCAGAAAGTGTAGGGACTTGCATGGTGGAAGCAAGCACCCAAGGATCACCTATTCCAGTTGAGTGTCCACCAGAGAGTGAGGCTGAAGAGGAGCATGTACTTGATCAAGAGGAGGACACAGATACATCTACTATTATAGAACCTTCAGGTATTCTCCAGCACGCTCAGGTAAGTATTTCTCCTCGTTGTTCAGAAAAATGCAGTGAGGTACCTAGTGCTGAATTTATTGATTCTGATGAATTTATTGATATACCTTGTGTAGAAAGTGTTTGTGAAAATCCAATAGAGGTACCAAACATTGATTTCATTGATCGTACTGCATTACTTGATACATCTCTTGTAAATATGGATAGCGAAATAATTTTAGAGATACCCATAATTGATGTAGTTTGTTATGATGAATCTTTAGATACATCTTTTGTGAATATGGATAGTGAAAATTTTTTAGAAGTGCCTGAAATTGATGTTATTTATTTTGATAAATCTCTCGCTATATCTTATGCTGAGGTTGAATGTGAGAAACTTATGAAGATATCTGATATTGATTTGATTGGCTGTGACACATTGCTTGATACATTCTTGATAGGAAATAATTGTGAAATTTCTATTGATGTGCCAGAAATTGATTTCTTTATTTGTGATGAGTATCTGGATGCAAATTTTGTAGGAAATAATTTTGAAAATTTCATTGAGGTACCAGAATTTGATTTAATTGGACATGATGCAGTTTTGGATTCATTTTATGCAGAGACTGATATTATTTCATTTCTTTCTAACCCAGCACACTTGAGAGAGGTATTACATTATTTTGTAGGGTCCAGAAGACTTCAGGAGTGGGTGCTCCAACTGAACAAACTTCAACCTCCTGAAAGGACTTCTAAAAGGCGGAAAGAAGGAGGAGATGATCTTACTTTAATTCATAACACTCCATTCCTTCAATGGATCTTGAACCTAAATCGCCTGAGGCCACCAGAGCAAAGTTTTGTGAAGTTCAAGTGTGGGGGAGTCCTAGCTCTCTCAGCCACTCATACCCCTCCACTACCACGATGGAGACTACTTCTGGATAGACTCCGTCCACCAGAATAAAGGGGAGATTGTTCTTTCTTGTATTTTCTTTTATCGCATTTTTTCACTTTTATGTTTTCTAGAGTAAATTGAATAAATAGACATTGTAAATACCATGTCTTTTCTTTTAGCACTTTTTCTTGCATGAGTGGAAATAAATGTATCCCTTAGGTTGTCTCCATAGCATTTTAGAATCTCTTGAAAATAAATTAAATTTGGTTGTTAAAACTTAGGGTTTGAGCTATTGGATGAATTCTTGGATGCTTGAGTACTACATTGTTTTAGATTCTTAATTGATGTCTTGAGATGAATTATTTTTACCTAGTGAGAATTAGCCTTATATTTGTGACACACATGTTATTGTACTCTAGAACTTGCTTAGGTTCTTTCAAAATCATATTTCAATGATTGGATCACATCTATAGAGACTAATCACTTTGTTTACCTTTCCATATCAATTTTGGCAAAAATCATGTTCAATCCATTTTTCTTTACTTATTTCCTACTCCTAACCATGCTTTCTAGGGACTTGTTTGTTTGGAGATGTTCTTTGATATTATTTTGCCCGAGACGGACAAAGATTTAAGTGTGGGGGAGTGACTAAAGTTTTGGATGTATTTCATGTCAAAAAGAAAAAAAAATTTTGCCAAGTTGAAGCCAAAAGGTGCCAAGTGAGTTGATTTTGAATTCCAAAAATGAGCAAGAGAGGTGGGAGTCATTGGAGACTTAGATTCTTTACTACATTTTGAAGATCAAGTGGCATGCAATGAAAAGAAAAAAATCTGCAATGCAAGAAAAAGAAAAAGAGATGGCACATATTAAGCAAAAGATTGTGCCAAAATGAAGTTATCTTGGATCGGAATTGCTTGGATCAAGAATTGAGAAGTTAAGAATCAGCAATTTTTTGTTGAAAGTCTGAAATGTAGCTGTGAAAATCAGAATGTCAAAATTTCAGTTGTGAAGATCAGAATCTGAAGTTCAGAATTGTTGGTTGAAACTAATCTGAAGCAACATGCAGCTGTACTAATCTGAAATTAAACAAGGGCTGCTGATGAGGATTAAGAACAAAACCTTCGCCAGTGAAATGGAATTAAGTATATGTGGCTGATTGGATTTATTTGGATCAAAACAGGAAAGAAACAGAAAATTGCAGTGAAGTGCATGTGGCTAAATTTCTCCACTACTAGTGAATGTAACTGCTGGTAATTTAGAGATCTTGGAGCATTGCATCCGGCACAAGTGGATGAAGTCGACAGTCTACAAATAGAATAGAGAACAGAGCTGAAACACATTCAGTTAAAGAGAAAAAAATCCAGATCAAAAACAGAGAAATCAGTGAATGTTATAAAGCAGTTTTGTATCAAATCTCAATTGAATCCATGCTTTCTAATCAACAATGCCTTGCTGCCTTCAAATCGAACTTGCAGAATGGTTTTCAATTGAACAAAACCCCTTGGGAGCAGAATTGAAACTGCTATAAAAAATTTCAAAAACATACTTGAAGGCAGATTCAAAAACAAGAAGTGACAAGTCCTTGGAAGCTCACGGCACTAGAAGGGATTGGAGATGATTCTGAAATGGAGCTGAGCATATCATGATGGAATGAAGTAAGCAATTAGCAGTTAAGATCAAATGCAGAAAAAGAAAAGATAAAGAAAAAAAACAGTTCGAAAGAAAGAAAAAAAAAAGAGAACAAAGGAGAAACAAAGTGGCACAAAAAGTGAATTTTGGTACCATTGAATTCAGTGGAGTTAATCTCATTCAAATCCAAGCCTTACATCACTACATTATGACCTTGCTAGAGGATAAAAGAAAGAAAAAAATCAGAAAAGAAGAGAGAACAAAACAAGTTGGCACGCAATAGGCAAACTTGGCACATTGAAACCAAATAAGGGTTTTTCATTCAAATCAAAGGCAATTACTTAAATCTGACTTTACCACACTTTTGATATCATTAGAAGACTGAAAGATGGGGCAAAAGCACATTGAAAACATTTTTGAGCAACCAAGTCTCCCACTCCATCAATTTTTCCATTTTCTTGGTTTTTATTCCATTTCTCACCATTTTTTATGTTTTCATTTGTTTTTATAGTTGTTGATCCTAATCATGAATAATGGTGGAGATTAGATAACAAGCAAGCCTATGGTAGTGCAAGAAGCATATGTGTTTGAGTGAGCTCCACTTCCATCATCAAGTTAGAACTTAAGTAGAGAGCCACTAAATTTTTCCTTGAAAGGCTTAGTGATTTAAATTCATCTCAATGACTCATGATTGATGAAAAGGCTAAGTTGTTGATTTAAGAACAAGATGCTAATCCATAGAGCTTAGATTTTTGAGAATTGACAACCCTAGGTAATTTGTTTTCATTTGTTTCTAATTATGCTTAAGGAAACCTAAGGGATACATACTTAGTGGTTTCGCGAGACGCTCAAGGTTAAGTGTGGGGGAGTTAATAAGTATCATTTTATAGATTATTTTAATTGCTAAAATCCATGTTTGACCTATGTTTTCATTGTTTAATTGTGAATTTGCCCTAGGTTTTAGGATTTCCTCTTATTTTGGACTTAATTGCAAAATTACACATTTTTGGATTATTTGGCCACTAATTTTCTGATATATTTTTGTAGGCATGAAAGGATCCTGGACCTAGAGCATATTGGGTCAAACTTGAGTCGGAAGTGAACCGGATCGATTTATCAAGCTTACGATTAATCCGAGCCGTCCGATTCAAAAGCGGCTAGATCTGAGCCATCCGGGACGATCTGAAGCAATCCGAGCTAGGGTTAGGGTTGATCAAGCACCCTGATCAAGATCTGAAGGTTTCATCCCAATCAGAGCTAAATCAACCGTTGGATCAAGCTTGGAGGGCTCTAGATCGTCCGTTCAAAGATTAAGTTGATCTGGACCATCCGTTGCATATCTGGAGGATCCGAGCTACCACAAGGCAGATCCTGACCCCTGATCATCATCATTAAAGTTTGGCTCCAATCAGAGCAAGATCAGCCGTTGGATCTCCTCCGAACAATCTGGGCCGTCCGTTGATAACTATTTAATCAAAAATTTTCGCAGCCTCTTCCTGGTCGCGTCTCCGCCGCAGCTCCTTCTTCGTTCTTTTCTTCACTGTTTCTTAGCTAGATTTCTTCATCAAGGAGGCGCGATCCCTCAATTCATCATCAAAGCAAGGGTTAGGTTAGTGAAGAGAGTTTTCAGTGAGGTTCAGATTGGATTTTTGCTCAATAGCAAAGCTGCGCGAGGTCTCGGCAGTTTCGCTATCCGATTTCAGCGAGCTCAGCTGCGCTCCATTTCCATTACATCCGAGCTGACCAGAGGGGTTCCCTGGAAGGTTTCGGTCATTCCCTAATCGAAATCGCAAGCCACCACAGCAAGTTTGAAGAATTCGGAGCTAAATTTCAGTTTGCGCATGGTCTGATCTGATTCGGTAGCAGAGAAAGTCTTCACTGATTTGTTGAGCTTGCGGGTCCGAAGTTCACCTTTGATTGACAACCAAGGAGCTCTTGAGTTGGAGAAGGGTTGAGGATTAGTTTAAATTAGGAATTTTCAGTTTCTTTTAGCTGTAAATTTCGTTTCTGTCTCATTTCTTATTGTTTCTGAATTTCAAATTGGTTAAGTTTGGTTTCTGAATTGTTACTTCTTTAATCAGTTTAGATCATGCAAGTTAATTAGATTTATGGTTTGTTAGTGCCCATTTGCTTTTAAATTCTAGTTTAATTCGTTTTTAATTGTTGTGTATCAGTATGCTCTGTTTTCAACCAGCGTGCCAACTTGGTTTCTGATTTCTTTCAGCTCATCTCGAATTAAATTCGAGTTCAGTTTCAATTCCTGAGATTTGAGATAATAATTAGTCTGCTAATGAATGTGATTCAAGTGTGTTTCGCATTTAAATTTAATTCTATACTTTTGCTCAGCTGCTAATGCAGCAGTTTCTGAAAATTATGGACAGTCTCCTTCAGTTTCAGATTTAATTCTGCAAGTCTGCCTTTAGTGTAGTTTCTGAAATCTGTCTCGAATAAACCTTAGATCCTCTGCATCTTGTCCGAACATCAATTCTGAGCACTAGTTTCAGTTCGTTGCTTGATCTGTTTGCGGTTGGTAGCTAAATTTCTATGATCAGATTTGTTGCTGCGAAATTGTTTTCTGCATTGTGTTTTTGGTGACTGCTCAGACTTGGATTCGAATTCTTCATTCAGTTTAGCATAATACTTCACTAGTAGTATTATTTTCCAAGCCGAGTTGGTTAGTTTCAGCTATGAATTGTTATGTTCACAGTTTAAACATTTAGTTCTGCTTTTGGCACATTAGTTCCTGCAATTTGGTGGCAATTTAACTTCATTTCTGCATGCTGTGTCAAGATCAATTTCGGCATGGGATTGTGTTAAGTTGAGTGCAATTTATAGTGTACTTTTGACATTGAAATCAGACTCTTTGGCAGTCATTGCATTTCTGAACTGTAAATCTGAAATTTCAGCAATTTTCAGCTTGTACTGCTACACTTTGTATCAAGTTACGCTTTGGCACTTATTTTGTATCAAGTTGTTTCCAAAATTATGGTTATAATGGTGTATCAGTTTCAATCATAATGGCTTCACTGTTTGCTTCAATAGCTTAGTATTTGGAATGCAATTGATATAGAATTTCCAATTCTGAAATCTACTTGACTTTGATTGAGTCACAATTGGTTGAGTCTTCCATTGCATTTATCTAGCTTAAGTTTGCTTCATTCAGTTTATTCCTTCTCATTGTATTTTCATTCTAAATTGAAACCCAAACCATATTTCATTCGAAACCCAAAATTCGCAAACGACACATAAATACAAGCACGAATCACACAACGACAACTAGCCCCGAGAAAAATACGACATGTGGCCCCTTTACTACGTTTTCATATTCTTGATTGCAAAAAAGGGTTTCCAGCTTTCATTCACATCTAAATCTGATGGTCCCAACTTTCGTGACAATTTAATCTAGTATTTCGGGGCTATCAAGTAGCTGGACCGCAGGAGCTTTAGGAGGTAGGCAAGAGGGGCCGGAGTCACCCTAATTCGAGCTGCAAGTCCCCTCGGATAAGAGCCCCTCGGCAGGAACATCCTTAAACTGCACTAGGGGAAAGATTGCATGGACGCCTCCAATGTTGCATCCAACCTCTTTTGAATACGGTCAAGCTTCATCCAGTATTGGGTGCACAATACCTCCTTACCCTTCGAAGCCTCGGTTGGGTCAATTAAGGGAGAGCCGGGGGTCAGGACGCCCGCTTCCGGAATTGCGGCCGGTACAGGAGACAATACAAGAATAGATGCCCCACCCTCGGTAGGCGAAACAGCCGCCTCAGGGACGGAAGTAAGAGAGCTGGGGTCATCAGAGTGTAGCCTTTTCCATCTGGGGCCCGAGCCCTCTGGAATTCGCCTTTTCTACAAGGACACGCCGAGATATAGCTTCTTCACCATCACACTAGTCCGATCAATCAGCCACACTTCCTTTGATCAGACTTAAAGGGAGGGACTTGTGATTGGGTTGAGTAGCCCGTGGCGGGCATGTGGGATGAAGAAGCTACGTGGTGAAACATGACAAGACTGCGCGACTCTCCTTTCAGAGCTATCAGGGCCCCCCTCGGGAAACACGCCCTGGAAAATCAGATCCGAAAACCCCTCCCGGGAGCACCCCAGGAGGTCGGGTCCCGAGATCACCTCGGGGAAGCAGAGCCCAAGCTGCCTTCGACCTTAAGCATCGGTCCCCCTGTTAGGATGTATACTAAAAGTCTTGTCTTTTATGTACGGTCATCCACATTATGAAAGAGAATCACAACAACACAGATGCGTATTAATATTAGTATATGCATAAAAGTCCAATACATAGCATTGTAGATAATATGGTATGTGGTGACACACAGAATATTATGTTATCTGTCTCTTGCATAGTATAAGTAGAGGCTCACAGCCGAGATGGAATTGGACAAACCATCGGGATGGTTGTAGTGTAATTAGGTGTAGTTTGTCTTGACCATAGAATTACACTAGTGTGCTTTGTGTGCATTAAGCAGGACCAAAACCAAAGGTCATCCAATTTGTACTGACTTAATAATTGGATTGGACCTTAGATTATTATAGAGTACAATCCTAAATCTCGATATAATAACGGGCACGTATAGTTAATATTTATTTCTTTGATTTACCAATGGACGAGATTTATTCTGCTAAATCAATAGGTCCGGTAAGTTGAGAAATAATATTAATTATATGGTGTGTCATTGATTATTGATGAAATCCGTGTCCTGATGAGTCGGGATGATGATGCCCCCTTGATGAGCTCATAAGGTTCATCATGTTAAACCCTACATGTAGATTTGATCCAACATGATGATAAGGTTGAGTGATACTAGTCAAGGAGCCAGAAGTTGATTAATTAAAATTGTCAATAATTTAAATTAATTAACGGGTATTCGATATCATAAACATGGGAGGATGGATGTGCTCATAATAGGTGGAGCTCATATGAAAATATAGGGGTTGGTGAGGAAGTTCAATGGAGATCCTTTAATGGAATGGATCTTCATTAATGGATTGGTTTTAGATCCATTAGTGGGCCAAGACCCAACTCCTCCTCTTGGTCCCTACCTTAGCCTTATATATACCCCATGGGATCAAGAAACCAAGACTAATCAATCCAAGTAATCATCCAACCAAGGCATCTCTCTTTCTCTCCTTCTCTCTCCTAGGGCGTCGGCGGCAAAGGAGGCTCTCTTCCTCCTTTCTTCTCCTTTCTTCTTTCACTATTAGTGATCGGGCATCACAAGGATAAGGAGGAAGTCTCTCCTCCTTTTGTGGTGCGGCAAGAAGAGGGGGAGAAGAAGTCGGGCGGCGGTGGAGAAGAAGGAAACACCCTTGGTGGCCGACGGCGCCACAAGCAAGGGTTGAGGGTTTTTCGGTTGGTTGGGTTGAGAAGGAAACTTCTACTCTTCTTCATCTTCTTCCTCAAGTCCTTCTTTGGTGCTTCTTGCTGGCCGGTGGGACTTAGTATCCTTGGAGGGCCGGCGACGTGAGCTTGAAGTGGAGAGGAGGTGTCGGTGATAACCCTAGGTGTTAGGGTTATATTGCTTGAGAAGAAGAGGTCTTTTGGAGCGCCATGGTGATCCCGGTTCTCGGTAGCTCATCACCCACACGACGTCCGGGAGGGGAGGGGCATATGGTAGAAGGCTACGAGGTAAAGGAAGGTATAATTCTCTTCCATGGCTTCTTCGTTTTAGCTTCGTCATTTCATGTTGATTTTAATTAATTATTATTGTTTTGATTAATTGTTAATCTTAGATAATAATTAATTATTTGGACCCCGATAATAAACACAAAAATCAGCGATCCACTCGTCGTCTTTTCCGCGGTCGAGCGGTTAAGAAAATTACAAGGCTCGATCTTTGAGATTGGCCAAGTTATAATTTGAATCGTTCGATACGATAACGAGATGATCGTTAGGAGATAGGTCTCCATTCGGATTAATTTTTAATCCATAGACATGAAGAGGTCTCTCAAGGACGACCAAGTATTCGCTTAGGAAGCCCGCCAAGCCATACCTATCAATTGGTATCAGAGCTAAAGTTTTCAATTTTGTGTGTTTAGGATTGGTTAATTTATTGTGCATTATCATATATTTTATTTTTGTTGGATGATATGTGGATGTGCGTAGGCTAACTCTTTGTTACAGACACTAGATTCCAACTTATTATGACCAAAATAATAGATGTATGTGATTGGTTTTTTGCAATTTATGTAATTAATTAAATCCTCAGGGTTGACGAAGCTAGATAGTATTTAATTTTTATAATTAAATACGACACGTGTTTATAGGCTAACTCTTTGTTGCAGGCACTAGATTCCAACTTATTATGGCCAAAATAATAGATGTATGTGATTGGTTGTGCAATTTGTGTAATTAATTAAATCCTCGGGGTTGATGAAGCTAGATAGTATTTAATTTTTATAATTAAATACGGCACGTGTTTAGCTGAGTTTTTTGTTTACTTTCGATCTAGTTTTTATGTACACTCCTTCGTGGAGTATAGGATCGATGGATGTAAATAATTAGCTAGTCATCTCGGCTCGGAGATCCCTTCAAGGTGGCTTGCGCATGGTGTAGGGAGGAGCGGACGAGGTGACGACACGACTAGAGGCGCATTGGAGACCAAGGCCATAAAAGTTGGAAAATCTAGGATTTTTCTATTTCATTTTTTGGTTTATGTGCTTGTCGTGTGTGTGCATGTAAAATTCCTCGAACTAAATAACTAAGTGGGAGAGGGACCCTAAGGGTCCCGTGACCTTCATTACAATCTGACAAGTGATGCGAACAAGCCCGCGCATCGGCTCTGAGTGCCTTCCTCCATAACGGATAGGCTTGTTCTGTGGATCACTGGGTCAGAAAAGATTATAGGAAATATTAAAGAGCGTGTGTACTTCCCCAACGGAAGACACATAATCGGAAATAATTTTCTTAGTGTCGTGTAATAGTAAATACTTAGATGCAAATATTAGTATCCTCCCCAATGGAGTCACTGCTATTATTTGTAGGGCCGAAGTGAATCAACTATTAGTCTTATTTGTCAAAAAGTTAGGTTGACAAGATAATAAGACTAATGGGTAAAACCTCCTCTAACGAATGTAGAATTTGTATACGTCCACACTAACATGGCATGCAAATTCTTGGTGTTTGAGGTGTTGGTAGATTTCAAAAATTTATTGTTTGAGGAATCAATTTATTTTAGAAATCTAAAGTTATGATTGTTGTGATTCTCAGGAATTTTTCAAAATGGTCTTTAACCCACTAGCGACCATACTTAAGGAAAATAAGCTTACTGGCCCCAACTATATAAACTGGAAAAGAAACCTAGACATTATCCTTACTGTTGAAGAGTACAAATATGTACTCTTCGACAAATGTCCTGAAAAGCCTGGCGAGAACTCTAGTGAAGAGCAGAGGGAGTGCTTTATGAAGTGGGTCAAGGCAGATGAGATGGCGAGGTGCTACATTCTGGCATCTATGTCGAATGTATTGCAACATCAGTATCAGGTCATGCCCACTGCTTATAATATGATGTTGAACCTTAAGAAGCTCTTCGGGCACCAAGGTCGGGCCGCCAGGCAGGTTGCGATGAAGAGCCTGATGACGACTACTATGGTCGAAGGGACACCCGTTAGGGATTATGTCCTGAAAATGATGGCTCACCTTAATGAGATTGAGGTACTGGGAGTACAAATCGACGGGGAAACCCAGGTCGATATTATACTCCAGTCTCTGCCTAGGAGTTTTGAGTAGTTTCGGCTCAACTATAACATGAATAAGCATTAGTATACATTAGGGGAACTGCTAGGAGAACTCCAAGCGGCAGAGGGGTTATTTCGTCAGAGTTCACAGGCCTTGGTTACTCTGAAGGTTTCTACTTCTGTGCCGAAAGGTAGGAAGAAGAAGAAACAAGGTGAGTCCAAGAAGGCAGCAAGATCGCAGGGACCTCAGGCTGGTGTGAAGAAGCCGAAAGACAAGTGCTTCACATGCCAGCAGACTGGACATTAGAAGGCGAACTGTCCCCGTCGTCAAGAGAAAGGTATATCTTTTTTTTTGTCGTTGTAACATGTTTAGCGGTGTTATCTACCGGTACCTGGTGTGTAGATACGGATGCCACTAATCATGTCTGTAATTCTTTGCTGGGGTTCGAGGAAGCCCAATGACTAGCTGAGGAAGAGATTACCGTCTACATGGGATATACTACGGAGGTGGCGAATATTGCAGTGGGAGTTATTTATGTCTTTAGATAGGAAAATAAAATTTTGATTTTAAGAAGATTGCTTTTATGTACCTAATTTTTTAGAAAGAACTCTGATTCAGTTTCTGAAATAAAAGATATTCTATTACTTTTTATTATGAAAAGTGGAATAGAAAGATTATCTATTCAGTTACATTGTAAGGCAATTGGTACACTTTAGAACCAAAAGCTCCCACGATGCGAATAGTTGTTAATAGCTCATCATCTAACCAAAATAAGAAAAAGGTTCCTTCCGAAATGAACCAGACATATCTTTGGCATCTTAGGCTTGGTCATATTAACCTTAGTAGGATTCATAGGTTGATAGCCGATGGGCCCTTGGGTTTATTGGTGGTGGAAGACTTCCTAACCTTTGAATCTTACTTAGAAGGTAAGATAACCAAGAGGCTTTTCAGAGCCATGGGGTATAGAGCCAAAGGTATGTTAGAATTGGTTCATTCTGATTTGTGTAGGTCCTTAGTTTATCCAAGATAGAGGTAGTCTTGAATACTTCATCTATTTTATGGACGATCATTCAAGGTATAGGTAAATTTACTTGATGTACCACAAGTCTGAATACTTTGATGAAATCAAAGAGTTTAAGGCTGACGCGGAGAAACATCAAGGTAAAAGTATCGCGACACTACGACCAGATCGTGGTGGCAAGTACCTCTTGGGAGAGGTTTAGGACTTACTTATCAGATGTTGGGAGTCAATCCCAATTGACTGCACCCAGTACGCCCCAACAGAATGGTGCAGCAGAAAGAAGGAAAAGGACTTTTATTGTGATGGTTAGGATAATGATGAGCTGCTCTGAGTTGCTGGATTCGTTCTGGGGATATGCTCTGGAAACGGCAGCGTACATACTTGATACCATCTAGGTCAGTATTCTCTACTCCCATAGAAATGTGGACTGAGCGAAAGCCTAGTCTAAGACATTCAGATTTGGTGTAGTTCAGCACATGTGCTAAAGGAAAATACTGATAATTGGAATCTCGTACAGAAGTGTGTCTGTTTGTAGGCTATCCTAGAGGGACGAATGGTGGTCTGTTCTATAGTCTTAAGGATCAGAAGGTAATCGTTAGCACGAATGTCAGATTCTTAGAAGAAGACTATGTGATGAACCACAAGCCCATGAGTAGACTAGTTCTTAAATAATTAAGCGGGGGCGTTCCGACCTTAGTACCAACTATACAAAAAGATATACCATAAGTCACTACACCGCATGTCACAGAAGATACACAGGTGGTACCTCGTCGTAGTGGGAGGGTTGTTAGTCAACCAGAAGGATTCATGTTCTTGGGAGAGTCTTCGGACTCGGTCCTTAGCGACCATGAATCAAGATCCCTGGACTTATGACGAGAACACCCGCTTTGAAGAGATAATTCAGTCATATGGATTTGTTCAAAGGACGGATGAGATTTGTGTATGTAAAAAAATGTGACGGAAACGTAGTGGTATACTTGTACTATACGTAGATAATATTTTGTTAGTTGGCAACAATGACAAAGTATTATCAGACGTAATGGTATGGTTGTCCAAACAGTTGATATGAAGGACTTAGGAGAAGCAGGACACATCCTTGACAATCAAAGTTCTAAGGGATCACCAGAGAAGGATGTTGTGCTTTTCCCAAGCTTCATACAGAGACACTGATCGACTTAGCTTGTTTTAGCATGGAAACCTTCAAGAAATGTTTTATACTTTTTAGCTGTGGAGTTACTCTATCTAAGGAGATGTGTTTTTAATACATCAAAGGAGATAGAGCAGGTGAAGGCGGTTCCTTATGCATCGGCTAAAGGAAGCCTCAGGTATGCTAAAAACGAGACCGAATATCTGCTTTGCCGTGGGCATAGATAGCAGATATCAGACTAACCAAGTCGGGGAAATTAGATTGCGGTAAAAGCATATATTAGTGTCTGAGAAGACATAAGGATTATATGCTGGTTTACCGGGCTGACCAATCTCCTATGGGTTATAAGGATACAGACTTCCAGTCGGATAGGGGCAAATATAAGTATTCCTCAGGGCTTTGTGTTTATTTTAGGAGGTGGAACCATAGGTTGGAGGAGTGTCGCGCAGCGGCTGCGTGGCGGACTCCACCATGGAAGCTAAGTATATGGCAGTCTCTGAGGCAGCCAGGAAAGCTACATGGTTCAGGAACCTCAAGATGGACTTCGATGTGATTCCTGGTTTGCTCGAAGCTATCATATTTTGTTGTGATAAACAATGGTGCAGTTGCAAACTAGAAGGAATCACGAGCCCATAAGGCAAGTAAACACATAGAGCGCAAGTACTACCCAGGAGAGGAAAAGCTGTTGTTGCTTAGATAACATCAGAAGACAACATGGGAGATCTTTCCACTGAGGCCTTGATAGCGAGAGCTTTTAGGCATATGGTGGATCAGGTAGTCAAATGTATGGCATTTTGAAGACAGCAAAGTCTTTGAGTATAAGTGGAAGATTGTTAGGATGTATACTAAAAGCCTTGTCTTTTATGTATGGTCGTCCATATTTTGAAAGAGAATCACAACAACACAGATGCATATTTATATTAGTATATGCATAAAAGTCCAATACTTAGCATTGTAGATAACATGGTGTGTAGTGACACACAGAAGATCATGTTATTAGACTCATGCATAGTATAAGTAGAGGCTCACAGCCGAGATAGAATTGGGAAAACCATCAGGATGGTTGTAGTGTAATTAGGTGTGGTTTGTCTTGACCATAGAATTACACTAGTGTGCATTGTGTGCATTGAGTAGAACCAAAACAAGAGGTCATCCAATTTGTACTGACTTAATAATTGGATTGGATCTCGGATTATTATGGAGTACAATCCCTAAATCCCGATATAATAACGGGCACGTATAGTTAATATTTATTTCTTTGATTTACCAATGGACGAGATTTATTCTGCTAAATCGATAGGCCCGGTATGTTGGGAAATAATATTAATTATATGGTGTGTCGTTGATTATTGACGGAATCCGTGTCCTGGTGAGTCGGGATGATGATGCCCCCTTAATGAGCTCATAAAGTTCATCATATTAAACCCTGTAGGTGGATTTGATCCAACATGATGATAAAGTTGAGTGGTACTAGTCAAGGAGCCAGAAGTTGATTAATTAAAATTATCAGTAATTTAAATTAATCGACGGACATTCAATATCTTAAACATGGGGGATGGATGTGCTCATAATAGGTGGAGCTCATATGAAAATATGGGGGTTGATGAGGAAGTTCAATGGAGATCCTTTAATGGAATGGATCTTCATTAATGGATTGGTTTTAGATCCATTAGTGGGCCAAGACCCAACTCCTCCTCTTGGTCCCTACCTTAGCCCTATATATACCCCATGGGATCAAGAAACCAAGGCTAATCAATCCAAGTAATCATCCAACCAAGGTATCTCTCTTTCTCTCCTTCTCTCTCCTAGGGCGCCGGCGGCAAAGGAGGCTCTCTTCCTCCTTTCTTCTTCACTCTTGGTGATCAGGCATCACAAGGATAAGGAGGAGGTCTCTCCTCCTTTTGTGGTGCGACAAGAAGAGGGGGAGAAGAAGTCGGGCGGCGATGGAGAAGAAGGAAACACCCTTGGTGGTCGGCGGCTCCACAAGTAATAGTTGAGGGTTTTCCGGCTGGTTGGGTTGAGAAGAAAACTTCTACTCTTCTTCATCTTCTTCCTCAAGTCCTTCTTTGGTGCTTCTTGCTGGCCGGCGGGACTTGGTGTCCTTGGAGGGTCGGCGGCGTGAGCTTGAAGAGGAGAGGAGTTGCCGGCGATAACCCTAGGTGATAGGGTTATATTGGCTTGAGAAGAAGAGGTCTTTTGGAGCACCTTGGTGATCCCGGTTCTCGGTAGCTTGTCGCCCACACGACGTCCGGGAGGGGAGGGACATAAGGTAGAAGGCTACGAGGTAAAGGAAGGTTTAATTCTCTTCCTTGGCTCCTTCGTTTTAGCTTCGTCATTTCATGTTGATTTTAATTAATTATTATTGTTTTGATTAATTGTTAATCTTAGATAATAATTAATTATTTAGACCCCGATAATAAATACAAAAATCAGCGATCCACTCGTCGTCTTTTTCGCGGTCGAGTGGTTAAGCAAATTACAAGGCTCGATCTTCTAGATTGGCCAAGTTGTAATTTGAACCGTTCGATACGATGACGAGATGGTCGTTGGGAGACGGGTCTCCATTCGGATAAATTTTTAATCCGTAGACATGGAGAGGTCTCTCAAGGACGACCAAGTATTCGCTTAGGAAGCTCGCCAAGCCATACCCATCACCTCCCTTCCATCGTGGATCTACGAATAAGCATCCCTGCTATCGTGGAGTCATCATGACTCATTAATGTCACAACGGGTCGAAACACGTAATGACAGCGTGGACCATTTCAAGGGCTATCCAATAACCGCCAAAGGTGGGGACATGGCATCGATCATGTGAGCGCGCCAAGGTAGCCGCCACAGATATAAAAGGTAGTCCAACCCCTCCAGTAAGAGGGTACGCACTCTATACTACTTATACATTTTTCTGCTTTCTATTTTGATCCATAGAGGCACTGACTTGAGCGTCGGAGTGGGCTCCGCTGGATAACCTCCGGCGTGTTCCCCTAACGCTCATGTTAATCTCGCAGGGCGCAGAGTTCCTCCCCTCCCATCAACATTCGTGTGGGTTGAACCTCGGTGACTGGCCATCGACGTTGATTCATTCCGGAACAGTAATATATAACCAATTTCACCCATTAGAAGCTCTCAATGTTTAGATAAATGGTGATTAGAATGACAATGTCTAGCTAGGACATGTAAGGTTTGTTGGAGGGTACCAAATGGGAGGAAAAGGAAAAAGAAAAGAAAATACACCACATAAGCAAGTTCAGATACAAGTTAGTTACCTCATACTCAAAAAGTGTTCAATTCACAACTGAAAAATCCAGCTCAAAATTCATCTGGTCATAAGAAGTATTAAATATTGTGGCGTGTAATTATTGAAATGAATTCATCATAATCCGATATAATTTAACTACTAGAGTGAACAGATTGTTTACTAAACAAGCATCTTAATCTGTTGGATCTGAGTTGTGGGCAAGATATGGGATCAAGAGATCTACAGAAGACAGAAAATACCAATGTGGCCCATGTAAATATATTGAAAAGGTGACGATTCAATTTAGAAAATTAACTATGAGCAGGATAAAATGAGAGTTTGGTAAAGAGAAAATACTATTTAAAAATTAGAATATTTTCATGGAATAATAATTGAGAGAGTGAAAATTATAGTGAATGACATGGCACCTTGCATGCACGATCTCCGACGGATTCACCGTGCCCCCCAGGGTATAGTTTGATTCGGGACGACGACCGAAGGTCGCCGATAATGTCTAAGCGATAATCGGACGTATACATGTATAATGTCACATCAGGTCACGTCATGCCACATCATTCACTATGATTTTCACTCTTCCATTTTCACTCTCTATCATTATTCTATTTCATGTTTATCCAAAAAAATTCAATATCCATTAAGTGATAAATAAATAAGCAAATGACAAAAATATTCAAGCTTCTGAGATTACTTGTTATTAAGCTAGTAATACAGCACAAAAATAACAGCAACATATCTTCATGACGAGAAGGAAACAAAAACATCTACCTATTGAGCTTAATAAGGTCAATTTCACTAGTCGCTCTCTTAGACATCCACGATTCGATCCTCAACTATGATGTATTTATAAAAATTTTTCCTTTAAATGGGGTGTGAACCCTGAGACGCTGACCTTCTAGACCGCCTACTGCGAGCACTTTCCGATTTATCCTAGCGGCCGGTGGGCAACTTCCATGAAACCGAACCAATCGCCCGAGGTTAAAAAAAATCTTATTAATTATTTTTTTTCAATAAGGTCAATTTCATATATGTGATAGAAGAACCAACGATACTCTGCGATTCTTATCATATTTAGTAGATGCATTACAAGCTTTGTATAAGCAACTTGGACTATCATCATATTACGAAGAGATTTATATAAGTATGCATCTAAGCATTCTAGTAACGTGAACAGTATTGTGTAAGTACAAACACTTATGAAGCCATCTGCATTAAGCTGTAAAAGGCCACTATCTGTTATATTGACAATGTTAACAATATGCATTAATATGAATGAATCAATTGGAAATAATTTTATACAACATGTTAGGGCACATGTAATAGTACGTTAATCGAGTGTTATAATGCACGATTAATACACCATTCGCGTTAAAGCCATTGTGACGAGCGCGTTAATGCGCTAACATGATGAACGCATTCATGGCGTGTGACATGACATCCCCCAATCGATTAGGGGAGTCTCTAATCGATTAGGGGCTCCTGTAATCGATTGGGGATCGATTATGGGTCTCCCCAAGCGATTGGGGGGGCGGGGGCAGCCCCCCCACCCCACCCCACCCCACCCCCAATCGATTGGGGAGACCCATGGGACACATTTGAAATGCGACTTTAATCGATTAGGGCATCCATAATCGATCAAAAATCGACAACGGTTACCTAAACGGCTAGTAAATGGTCACAAACAGCTATTCTAATAAAAAAATTCTTCTATAAATACTCATTATCTTACAACTCTCATTTCAATCTTCAAGCACGTCCCTCCCAAACACTTTTATTCCAATCTTCAAACACCTTCCTCCTTCCTTCTAAAAATCTCCTCTCTAGTATTTTATTCCGAAATGGATGAAAATAATCGTGATTTTTTTAGAAAATACTTCTTCCCAAAATTCTCAAACTTTATCAAATTATTCATATTTTTCATATCCACCAAATTATCCACATAATTCATACCCACCAAATAACTCATATGGTCCATATCCACCTAATTATCCATATAATTCATATCCACAAAATTATCCATCTAATTTACCTACAACCGGCATGCCTTTTACATCTCCAACGGAAAGTGATTTATTTACTCCGACTTTTGTTCCAGAGACTCAAGTGTCCGACCGTGAATCTCCAATTAAAGTTGTTAATTTAGAGAAGGCGGATTTTAGCGCTGCGAATAGAAGAAAACGATCAACATGGAGTAAGTTTGAAAATGAAATTTTGGCCAGATCATTTGTAACTATCAGCGACGATCCAATCATCAACAATGATCAGAAGATGGATGCTTTCTGGAGTTGTGCTGCTAGCTACTATAATGAGAATTGTTCTCAAGATATACCCAACAGAAATACAAGTATCATACGATCGCACTGGCACAATATCATACACAAAAATATATATCACTTCAACGCAAATTACAATAGCGTTTATAGTGCGTATCGTAGCGGCCATAGTGATGAGGATATATTGCGGTTTGCGTATGAAAAATATCGTGAAGAAAATAATAACATTGCATTTTATCTTGAGCAAGTGTGGAGGATAGTAAAAGGTCGTTCAATGTTTACTCCATACTCTGTTGATCACGTTGTTATCACAAAGAAAGCAAGAACCTCAGAGTCAGGAGCAAATAACACCTCATCTAGCCAAGATGCTAGTCTATATGTAGACATAAATGAAGAAAAAACTCGTCTAATGGGTCAGAATGCAGCAAAAAGAAAACGAAAAGACAAAATGATATTAGACATTAAAGGTATGACAATAAATTTGGATAATATATTTATAAAATTTACTGAGTATACAAGCATAAAAAAGACTGAAGTTGGAATGAAACAAAAACAACACGAAGTTGATGAGATGAAAGCAAAAGCTGCTGAAATGAAAGCAAAGGCTGCTTCAGTCAAAGTTCAATTAAAGGAATATGCAATCATTTCGAAGACACCTCGCAAATGATACAAGAACAATTTATCATCCATCAATATCTATGTCAAGAGATTAAGAAGAGATAGAATATATAATTTTCATTTATTGTATTAAATTTATGTTATTTTCTAATTATATGCAAGTGTATTTTTTTATATTTTTCTCTTTCATTTCAAATTTATAATACTAATTTAAATTTCAAATAATGATAAATATATTTAAAAATATTATTATTTATTTTAAACAATAATTATTTAAATTGGCAAATGAAATTGAAAATAAATAATATGTATGTAAGAGAATGTATATGTGAGATAATGTGTATGTGACATGTGGACCCCACAAATAATGAGGGTTGAATGTTAAACGAATGTGAGAGAATAAAGATATTAATGTTAATGTGTATGTGGCATATGAATCCATGTTTTTTGATGAGGTAGTAGGTATTATAACATTAAAGGAATTAAACGGTTATGAATGCCCTTACATGTTAGTACATATAAAATATCTAATGTGTGAAATTACCTATCATCTTACTTCTATAATGCTCGAAACATAGAGCACAAAAAATGACAGGCTATCTCAAAATAGTACCTGAATATAGTCCATCCACCGAATCACATTAGGGAATTTTTGCACAGACGTGTTAGCAAAGACGATTCTAACAAAAAAAAAAAACAAAATATTAATAGCTAACCCTATTCAAAACAAATTAATGATATTAATAAAACATAAAAAAATAAAAATTTTACAAATAAATATTAATATTCAAAAAAACTAATTATGAAATAAATAACATTTATACATAATCAAGTCATGATGAATTAACATCATGATCTACATCATCATCGCCGCCATCATCACCTAAACGGGGAGAAATCAATATTGGAGCGGAGCTTAAATGAAGATGTAGCATGATCATGTCCTGTTACAGCATACATCTCTAATTTTCTGATCCCTTTGTAATATTATCTCCTTCAAATGGAATACCTTTTCAGTCAAGCTAATTAATATGCATTTAGGCTGTGTTTAGCATGGGAACGAGTATAATTAATGTAATTAATCTATTAAGGCTTAATAATTAATAAATAGTATTAATTAATAAGATTTAATAATTAATTAATATTAATTAAGTAATTGATTTATTTATTTATTTTAGGCTTAATTGATTAATTATTTTTGAATTAATTAAAATAATTAATTAATTAATTAAGGTTTAATAATTAATAAATAGTATTAATTAAAGTAATTGATTTATTTAGTTATAATCAGGATTAATTTATTAATTATTTTTTATTTAATTTTGAATTAAATAAAATAATTGAATAATTATTTAATTAAGGTTTAATAATTAATAAGTAGTATTAGTTAAAGTAATTGATTGATTTATTTAGATAAGGAATAATTTATTAATTAAATTTGAATTAATTAAAATAAATGAATAAAAAATATAAGGTTCAATAATTAAAAATTAAGTGGTATTAACTACAGTTAATTAATAATTAATACTTAATAATTATTTAAGTTTTAATAATAATTTATTTATTTAAATTTAATAATTAATTAGTTATATGCCGGCTTTATAGAGACTTAGCAACTTTATCAAATCCTGAAATAATTAATTTCAAATATCATATTTCTTCATGAAAGATTGATGAGGACTCTATGACATGTCAAGAAGGTTAAAAAACTGATACAAATATAATCATATTTCTTCAAATATAATAACAGAAGTTTTCAAGTATGATTAAAGAACTCAAGCAGGCAAAAGGATTTTAAGTATTATTCTCGATTACTTTTCTTTTATCTTCTATTACAAAAAAACATACACTTCATACATTTAAATAGGCATAGCAAATGACTAAGCAGGCAAAAGGATTTTGCATCACAAAATTATTAAAAAAAAACAATTTAGTGACTTAAACAAATTAAGGAGGCGTTTAATTTAAGGGAATAAAGGTGAGGAATAAGAATGAAATTAAATTATTACTATAGTTAATGTTTAGATTACAGTAATAGAAATATAAATCAGGAAATGAATCCTTATTATTCAGCAATGACTCATTCATGTGTCTCACCCCTTCTATCAACTATTACCTCATTTTAAGTAATCAGATTTTTCGCCTCATGCCAAAAATGCCCTTGACCTATTTTTTCCTACGCCGACTCCTCATTTCGCAACCTCTTTCTCCCGCAGCCCTCCTCATTTCGCAACCCCCTTCTCACGCAGCCCTCCTCATTTCGCAACCCCCTTCTCCCGCAGCCCTCCTATGGTGACTTCCTCTTCTCCCGCAGTCTTCTACGGTGACTTCCCCTTCTCCCTCAGCCTTCTACGGCGACTTCCCCTTTTCCCGCAGCCCTCCTCCATCAGTCGCAACCCGCAGCCAGCAGCCCGCAGCCAACAGCTAGCAGCTCTCTTCCATCGATCGCAGCCGCCACACCTCTGTCAGCAGCATCCCTTCTCCGTCGGCGAAAACTGTCCCTGTAAGTGCTCTTTTGTTTATGATATCAAGTTTGCGTAGCATAGACAGGAGTAAAGAGGACAGAGAGGAAGGAGAGGTTGTGAACAAAATGATTGTGTATTTATTTATTTATTGGATTAAGAAAATGATTGAAAGTATAATAGAGACACTTGTTGTATTAAAAAAAATGACATTTATGTTATTTAAAAAATAGAGAAATTATTTTTTATTATTTTTTAATGTATTAACAAAAGGGTAAAATTGAAAATTTATTTGATCCTCATTACTAAAGTTGAACTGAGTCAAACATCATTAATGACAATAACTTTCGTTCCAGGATTTGAACCAAACACTATCAATGCAATCACAATTCTCATTCTCATTGATCCCTCAATGAATTCCATTACCATTCCGATTAACAAATTTGAACCAAACACCCTCTAAATAATAATATCTTATATGGATAGATGCATGTATCAGGTCAGAAATGAGATAATTAGAAAAAATGCACAGCAAATATTTGAGCTCTAAAGTATGCACCGTAAGGGTCGGCAGGGGTCGGCTACATAGTCGGTGCGTCTGACAGGGGCGCGGGGGCCGGTCGCACCCCGCGGAGACCAGTCGAGACCAACGAGGCTCTCGCGCCCCAGGAAGCCATTGCCGGCAAGGGACGACCGCGTCTAGTAGTCATTGACAGCAGTTTGGGAGGGTGAGAAAAGAGAGGGGAGATTACCGCGTCCATCGCCGTCAGAGATCCGAGATCGCCGCACGCCTCACCTCCAAAACACAAATCTAGATCTTGGGCAAAGGTTCACTTTTTAAAAGGTATTTTGGGACGAACGAATTTTTGCCCCAAAAGTTGGGGACGAAAATCAATTTTCGTCCCAAACATTTGGGACAAAAGCAGTTTTCATCCCAAAAATTGGGGGTGATAACAGATTTTTGTCCCAAACATTTTGGACGAAAATCAATTTTCATCCCCAAATAATAATTAAAATTCAAATTTTAATTATTTTTAAGTATTTTAGATTTTGGGACGAATTCAAGATTCATCTCAGAATTGACGATGAATCTAGAAATTCGTCCGAGATTTAGCGACGAATATGTGTATTCATCGCCAATTCTAGGACGAATCTGTGGATTCGTCGCTAAATCTGGAACGAATCTTGGATTCAATCCAGAATTAAAATTAATTATAAATAATTAAACGAGGTGAAACTCCTACATAAAGATATCGAAATTACACGAAACTGATTCCTACGTGTTCGTCTACTTCTCCTGAATTTATAAGTACTCTCAAATATCAATTTTAAATAATATATTGAAACCATTGATTTTTTAATAGTGAATTTGATTTTTTAAATAGTTTCATGTTAAAAAAATCACAGCTATAAATATATTTGATCTCAATAACGTTTGAGAGTATTTATATAATCAGAAAAGCTATACAAATACATAAAACTAATTTCGTATCATTCCAAACCCTCTAACATTAATTTGTAACTCTAATCTATATTAAACTCAATTCCATTTACAATTTAAATATTTACATGCTTAACATTTATATATATATATATATATATATATATATATATAACAGTTTCGTGTTATTAAAACAAATACATGAGAACCAGTTTCGTGTTATTTTGATATCTCAATATAGAATTTTCAACTCGTTTAATTATTTTTATGTATTTTGGATTTTAAGACGAATCCAAAATTCATCCCAGAATTGGCGACGAATCCATAGATTCGTCCAAAATTTGGCGACGAATATGTGTATTCATTGCTAATTCTGGGATGAATCTGTGTATTCGTCGCCAAATCTAGGATGAATCCTGGATTCGTCCCAGAATCCAAAACACTTAAACCTATTTAAACGAGATGAATACCCTACCTAGAGATATCATAATTACACGAAATCGATTCCTACATGTTCATTTACTTCTCTTGAATTTGTTGAAACCAGTGATTTTTTTACCCTGACTTTTATTTTAAAAATAGTTTAAGGTTAAAAAAATCAATGCTATAAATATATTATGACTAAATAATTTTTGGGTGTATTTTTAAATTAATAGAACTATTCATTTGATTGTACATATATTTTTTATTTTAATTTTTAAAAGTTGTGAATTCATCTAATTAAGATTTAGAGACGAAACTCAAAATTTATCCCAAATTCAAGGACAAATCCAATATTCATCCCTGATTCATAAAATTAATTATAATTATTATTATGAATTTAGGAAATTCTGGGATGAATTTTTAATTTGTCGTAAATTCTGTGACAAATAAAAAATTCGTTGTAGATGTTGCGACTAAATATCAACGAACATTTAAATTCGTTGCTAATCTGCAATAATTTTTTAGACGAATAATAATTTGTTATTAAATTGCGATGAAAGTTTTTCATTGCTAATTAACAACAAATATTCTTTTTGTCGCAAAATTTATTATAATTTTGTGACGAAAAATATTTGTTTCAAAATTTCGTCCCTAAGTCACTATCATTTTTTATAGTGTATGTATGTCATATTAAAGCAAATTCCTTCTTTATTTTTTAATTTATCGGATTTCATTCGACTTCACTCTTCACTCTTTACTCTGTGTCATGTTCTCAAGGGACCCGCATGTTTGATGACAAATGAACAATATTTCCCGTGTATGATAAAAAATTTGAAACATTTATACATAATCTACACGACCCCAATATACCTCGGCTAACACGGCCGAAATATATAGCAAAAGAAAATTAAATGTATCATAGACCAATCACAGGCATACAAAGCGTGTGTAGGCACGACTTACATCACAAGGCCCTCCGAGGCACACAATGCACACTATCACAAAATAAAGGACATATACAAGCCCATGAAAAGTAAAATACACCATCGCCACATGAATACCAAAACTGAAACTGAAACGAAGTCTTCAACGGAACGAGATTGGCTATCGGGTCTCTCTCCTGACAACTCCAAGTATATCAACTTGAAAATAAAAATATAGCAATGGGGGATGAGCCCAAGTAAACTCAGCGGGTATAGAAATAGATATGCATAGCATCAAACAGTTATACAAGCAGTATAAAATGAAGCAGATATAATCTCGTAAGGATATCAAAAACATAGTTGAAATATTGTATGAAATGTATATACAAAAGTTTTCCAATCTGTGGGGTATTAAAATAATGGCCCTTGAAAACTTGAATCCTTCACGGGTAAGCTCGTAGACACGAGCAATACAAGATCATCTGACCTTGTACCACACGAGCAATGTGTTGGTGCAAGTTGCATCAATGATGTTCTTCTTTAAGTGTTTTAATGTTTGACAATACACTTAAGTCAATGATACAATGAACAGACAAAGGGGAGCAAAGGAGAAGTAACCTAAGTTGAAGAAAAGTCCTAGTTAACCTAGGCAACGGAACCCTAAGACCTGGCGAAGGGCTGCTGGGCACCTAGCGAAGGGCTGCTAGGCATCAAAATACTAAGACCTAGCGAAGGGCTGCTAGGCATTAAAGACCTAGCGAAGGGCTGCTAGGCACTTGGCGAAGGACTTCTAGGGATTAAAGACCTAGCGAAGGGTGGCTAGGCACCTGGCGAAGGACTGCTAGGGATTAAAGACCTAGCGAAGGGCGGCTAGGCACCTGGCGAAGGACTGCTAGGGAATGAAGACCTAGCGAAGGACTGCTAGGCACCTGACGAAGGACTGCTAGGTAATGAAGTCTTGGTCCAAGGGACTGAGCAACTTAGCTGAGCGATGACTAAGGACAGGAGTAGAGACGGGTCAGGATTTGGGCGTCTCGAGGTCCGGAAGTATCGGAAGCTAAGCAAAAGTCCATCCGAAGGACTGGGTGGCAACCGTCTCCTGAAAGGAGTAGGTGAAAGGCGCATTCTCCGGGGTGGGAACTTGCGCCGGTTCGACCTAGGGTTTCGTGGAGATCCGAAGTCCGAACCAAGTCCTTAAGGCTAATATTATATGTATATGTGCTTTGTGTTTGTGTATCTTGCAGGTACTAAGATGGGAAGACAAAGCAGGAGGCTGGAAGCCCTGAAGCAGGGCGCCCCCATCAGTGGGGGCGCCCCCATTGATGGGGGCGCCCAAGCTAATGAAGGAAAAAGTGGTCATGTGTGTGTAAGCAGAATAGGCTTCAAGCGGGGCGCCCGGGAGGTCCGGGGCGCCCGGGTTCAAAGCTGTTTGTGCTGTTTTGAGTCTGAAACACAGATAAGCCTTCATGAGGGCGCCCGGGAGGTCCGGGGCGCCCTGGTCAAAGGTTTTATCAGCTGCGGCGAAGTCGACGCGGGGATAAGGTTTGACCGGGTTTATCGGGGCACCCCCGACGTCCAGGGCGCCCCCAAGAGTGCTATAAAAGGGGCCTCGACCCCTCTGCTTCAAACACAACTGCTACAAGCCATTCTGATCATTCTGACCGACGACAACGCGCTAAAGACGAGGCTCTACGACCGAGAGGCTCCAGGAGGAAGTGTGCGACACTTCGGAGGTCCAGATCGGCCGAGCTTCAACTTTGTTTTGTTCGGTTTGCGTTTATTATTCCGTACTTAATTTTCTGTACTTGTGCTTGTAATTGTACACTGTAAGACGGGTTTTCTCCGCCTCCGAAAATTTCGGAAGGAGACCAATAGTGGACTCACGCCGAGTACATAGGCCTTGGACGTACTGACCCTGGGGGGTTGGGAACCAAGTAAATAAATCCCGCTGTGTCCTTGTATTTTCTTTTTCTATTTTATTTTCCGATGCACTAACACTCTGAATAGATCGAAAGTTTTACGAAGATTTCCATGAAAGATTTTAACGGTCGATATTCACCCCCCCTCTATCGACGGCACCGGTCCTACAATTGGTATCAGAGCTGAGCCGCTCTTCACCGAACTAACCGCCGATGGAGCAACGACGCCAAGAGTTGGGGGGGAGCCCAGGGGTGAATCAGGTATATTTTATTTAAATGTCTGTGTTTAAATTTCATATTACGTGCTTCACATGCAGGGAGAGAGGGCACTATAAAAATCAGTGCCCTACTCGTAAGACTCGATCTACACCACCGGCGACAAAGGAGACACTAGCGCTAGGAGTCCGGAAAAACAAGGATCACGTACAATGCTTCAAGTGCGGAAAATACGAACACTACAAGAACAAATGTCCGACAAAGGTACGTAAAATTTACGT
This sequence comes from Boesenbergia rotunda, assembly GCA_024364735.1. Lineage (NCBI taxonomy): Eukaryota > Viridiplantae > Streptophyta > Magnoliopsida > Zingiberales > Zingiberaceae > Boesenbergia > Boesenbergia rotunda. The sequence continues at coordinate 660,521 of JAGFNQ010001566.1, forward strand.
TCCGAAAAGTTTCAAAATTCCTGCACTATCTTTAGATAACTTAGTTAATTTTTCTGATAAATTAGATTTTCTGCATAGTAAAATTAATGTTTTGCATGTCAAATTAGAAAATACAGATATGACTAAAATATCAGAAATTAATTATTTAATCCAGAACATCAATTCAGTAATTTCTAAAATAAATTATCATAACTTTAATTCTAATAATTGTAATTCTGATAATTTTAATTCAGATAATTCTGATAATTTTTCAGACAAATTTAATCCTAAGGATAAATCTGAATTCAAAAATCTTAAGGATAAATCTGAATTCAAAAATCTTAAAGATAATCCTAGATTTGAAAATCCGTTGTATAACTCTAAATTTGAATTTGAAAATTCTAAAAATAATCCAGAAGTTAATTCTAAAGATATTATCTCTGAAGATAATCTTGAAGATGAAATTCTCCTAGATAATAACTTAACTATAGATAATTTTGAAAGTTATTACAAAACCTTAACTAGTGGTCTATTTTACTCCACCTACTTTGAGGATATTGAAAGATCTAATCTTGAGGAGGAGATAGAATTGTCTAAGATAAAGGCCATAGTTAATAAAAATTACAAAGATCCAAATAAATCAGAATTACTAGAGAAACTTGAAAAGAAAAATAAGGATGAGTCAGAAATTTTCGAAATAATGAAAATACTGAACCTAAATCCACAACTATTAATTAATCATTAAATCTTAATTATTCAAATTCAAATTAATTATTCAAATTCAAATTAAATTTAAATTCAAATTAAATCTAAATTAAATTCAAATTAAATCTAAATTACATTCAAATTAAATCTAAATAAAATCTAAATTAAATTCAAATTCAATCTTAATTAATTCAAATTAATCAATTTCAAATTAATTTAAACTTCAACTAATTCTTAATTAACTTGAATCCAACTAAATCTTAAATAAATTAAACTCGAACTAAACTAAAACCTTACCCAAACCGCAACAATTAATTTAATAAAATTAAATATGTCAAAGTGGGTCGACATATTCACAAGTTCACACGACATATATCAAATCGGGAATTTGATACATCTTTAGAAACGTAATTAAAATACTTTGGACTTGCTTGACTCATGCATAATTGTCATGTCATGCATTTACTTCTTTTAAATATATGACATGTCATTCATATTTAAATTTTATGCATATATTAGAACGGCTATAGGAAAAAGAATAATTGAAACTTTATCAACCTAGTATTGGGTGGCGGTGAGATGATAGTACATTAGGGAAGTCTCTTCTAATAAGATCAAGTATACACTACTTGGTCTCTTTAGACTGGTGAAACTAGCCGAAGCTACCGATCCAAGACCCAAACTAGTTAGACCAGAATATTTCAAAAAGTAATTTTGAAAATGAAATTTCATTAAAAGACTTTGTCAAGAAAAGGATTGATGATCCAATAAGGCTACGGGCAAAGAAGGCCTAGTGCCTCACCAAGACCTGGAAGCCAATTTTTGAAATTCAAATTCAAGTTACTTCTTATCAAATTCAAATCTAACACAAGCTTCAATTGAATCTTAGAATTAATAATAAATTAAGAAAAATGATTCAAGCATCTCACAATACACCTATAAGGCAACCATGCTTGTTGTATTGATACATCTAAAATAGGTGAGATGTTAAGGACTAATGAATTGAAAAATATTTTTCAAAATTGTTTTCCAAAATTGTTAGAATATTTTCCTAAAAATATATTTTCAAAATAGTGCTTCAACATAATAATGTTTGTATGGATTTCATGCTTGTTTGATTGCCAATAGAGTATATGCTTTCAAAAATTATATTCTTTTGAAAATTGTTTGACTCACACAATTAGACACAAGCCTCTTAGGACAACACTAAAGTTCCTTAAGGCACTTAGATAGAGTCAAACGGTATCGGGTACAGGGAGAGTGCTTTTCATTTTTTTTGAAATGGTTTTCAAAAACTACACTTTAAACATTACTATCATTTGAAAAATACTTTTCGAAAACTGTGCTTACTTGTGTTTTCAAAAAGGATTTATGTTGTAAAAATTATATATTCAAAAATTTACCTGTTTCTTTGACTTTGATAAACCCTAAAGACACAGAGGAAAGGTCCACTTCATGATCTTCAAGGACTCCTAGGATGTGTCAAATTTAGGGGGAGTCTGAGTCAAAAGAAGAATTTCAGAAAAGTTTTTTTGGTAATTATTCATTTTTTGTTAAATATATTTCTTTTTAATCTTAATCAAACCTTAAGACTCAGAGGAAGAGTACTTGTGGTCAACAAGCTTCCCAGGACTGAGTCAAGTTTAGGGGGAGGCCAAATTAAAAGAATTATTTAATAACATATTTTCATATCTTCAAAATCTTGCTAAAAATATAAGTCTTTCAAAATACTATTATTCTATTTGTCACAATTTGTGCGACTTATGAAATTATTTTTGGAAAAATATTTACTTGGGTTGGAGAATTTCCAGGACACTTAGGAAATGTCTTTGTAGTCAACAAGATTTCCTAGGATTGTGTCAGACTGAAAAAGAAATCTAGTCAAGTAAAATATTATGTTTCAAAAATTACATAGATTTTTCAAAGTTTCAACTTTTTCAAAAATAGTTAGTACTTGCAAAATATGCATAATATTTATATTTTCCAAAATAGCATTCTTTCAAAAGTTATGCATTTTTCAAAAGTAGTTATATTTTTCAAAAATTACTAAAGTACTTGCATTTTTTTAAAAGATCATAATCATTTTCAAAGTACTTGTACTTTTCAAAGCGCATAGCATCTCTTTCAAAATATGCATTTTTCAAAAAATACAATATACCATTCAAAATACAATACTTTCAAAAATTTTGCACTAAGTATTCTCAAAAAGAACCAAAGGTTGTCATTATTGGTACAAGTATTTTCTTGTATTTTTTTTATGTATGACAAAGGGGGAGAGGTGTGCTTAAGTTAGAAAAAAAATTTTCTAAAAATAAAAAATGTAGTTTCAAAACTTATATCATTTTTTTCATTTTTGATCCCAAGGATGGTAAGTTAGCCCCTTAAACCAATCTAACTTAAGTTATTGTCAAACATCAAAAGGGGGGAGATTGTTGGTGCAAGTTGCATCAATTATGTTCTTCTTTAAGTGTTTTAATGTTTGACAATACACTTAAGTCAGTGATACAATGAACAGACAAAGGGGAGCAAAGGAGAAGTAACCTAAGTTGAAGAAAAGTTCTAGTTAACCTAGGCATCGAAAGCCTAAGACCTGGCGAAGGGCTGCTGGGCACCTAGCGAAGGGCTGCTCGACATCAAAACACTAAGACCTAGCAAAGGGTTGCTAGGCACCTGACGAAGGACTGCTAGGGAATGAAGACCTGGCGAAGGACTGCTAGGCATTGAAGACCTAGCGAAGGGCTGCTAGGCACCTGACGAAGGACTGCTAGGGATTAAAGACCTAGCGAAGGGCGGCTAGGCACCTGACGAAGGACTGCTAGGGAATGAAGACCTGGCGAAGGACTGCTAGGCACTTGGCGAAGGACTGCTAGGGAATGAAGACCTGGCGAAGGACTGCTAGGCACCTGGCGAAGGACTGCTAGGTAATGAAGTCTTGGTCCAAGGGACTGAGCAACTTAGCTGAGCGATGACTAAGGACAGGAGTAGAGACGGGTCAGGATTTGGGCGTCTCGAGGTCCGGAAGTATCGGAAGCTAAGCAAAAGTCCATCCAAAGGACTAGGTGGCAACCGTCTCCTGAAAGGAGTAGGTGAAAGGCGCATTCTCGGGGGTGGGAACTTGCGCCGGTTCGACCTAGGATTTCGTGGAGATCCGAAGTCCGAACCAAGTCCTTAAGGCTAATATTATATGTATATGTGCTTTGTGTTTGTGTATCTTGCAGGTACTAAGATGGGAAGACAAAGCAGGAGACTGGAAGCCCTGAAGCAGGGCGCCCCCATCAGTGGGGGCGCCCCCAGGCATCCAGGGCGCCCCCATTGATGGGGGCGCCCAAGCTAATGAAGGAAAAAGTGGCCATGTGTGTGTAAGCAGAATAGGCTTCAAGCGGGGCGCCCGGGAGGTCCGGGGCACCCGGGTTCAAAGCTGTTTGTGCTGTTTCGAGTCCGAAACACAGATAAGCCTTCATGAGGGCGCCCAGGAGGTCCGGGGCGCCCTGGTCAAAGGTTTTATCAGCTGCGGCGAGGTCGACGCGGGGATAAGGTTTGACCGGGTTTATCGGGGCGCCCCCGACGTCCAGGGCGCCCCCAAGAGTGCAATAAAGGGGCCTCGATCCCTCTGCTTCAACCACAACTACTACAAGCCATTCTGATCATTCTGACCGACGACAACGCGCTAAAGACGAGGCTCTACGATCGAGAGGCTCCAGGAGGAAGTGCGCGGCACTTCGGAGGTCCAGATCGGTCGAGCTTCAACTTTGTTTTGTTCGGTTTGCGTTTATTATTTCGTACTTAATTTTCTGTACTTGTGCTTGTAATTGTACACTATAAGACAGGTTTTCTCCGCCTCCGGAAATTCCGGAAAGGAGACCAATAGTGGACTCACGCTGAGTACATAGGCCTTAGACGTACTGACCCTGGGGGGTTGGGAACCAAGTAAATAAATCTCGCTGTGTCCTTGTATTGCTATTTCTTTTTCTATTTTATTTTCCGCTGCACTAACACTCTGAATAGATCGAAAGTTTTACGAAGATTTCCACGAAAGATTTTAACGGTCGATATTCACCCCCCCCTCTATCTACGGCACCGGTCCTACACAATGCAAGGTCACCGGACCCAATGCGTGATGCCTCTTGTTTGTGCATGTCAAATATGTTAGTAGGAGCCCTAGAGCCAATTATGTGATGATTGACTAGGGACATTTTGTATCATCTCTAGCATTAATGAAGGCATGTTTGGTTATTATACTTACTTTGTATTTGTGCCAAATAACTAAGTATAATAATGTCCTTGGGTAGTAGGTTCTTATCTACATTATATCGATTGGTTAAATCGATAGTGAGATGATGTAGAGAACAGTACTCTAAACCATTCCTAGTCAAGTATTAATATTCAAGGACAATATTAATGTATGGAGACTAGCATGTAGGTCAACTGATGACTTGAACTCACAAGTCATGGATATGTGATATCAAGTTAACACATGAGTATACATTGGAGAATGTGTACTGAATTGACCCGCCATGAGAAAGCTTCATAGATTGTCATATGAGTGTCATAAACTTTCTCATGTGATTATTGGTATGAATACTCCTTGGACCTGAAGTCGCTACAGTTCCCTACATAAGGAGTTATGTACTTTGGTATCGTCAAACGTCACCCGTAACAGGGTGGACTATAAAGACGATCACTGGATATGTAATGAATTATGCGGAGGGATGTGAGTGATGTCGATGGGATCTATCCCTCCTATATGACGAGAATGATATCTGTGGGTCCCTTGATCGAGTAGGACTACTGAAACGCATGGTCATGGTCAAATGAGTCAATATGAGATATTGAGTTCATTTGTTTGAGTGAGTCTACTCGGAGATCAAGAAACACAGGATTGATCGAAGATGACACGGTATATGCCTCATTGGTCAATCTAGATATCAAGGATAGTAGGACAAGGTCATACACTATCATAGTCACGGAGGTTTAGTCGGATCTCGACTTTTCTTGTTACTTGGGTAGCAATGATGCATTGCTAGATGCCGCTCATTGCTTATGTGTCTAAAGTGCTTAGGCGCATTGCCAACGTCACGAGAACCTATTGGGTCACACACTAAAGACACGATGCTTCGGGAAATCTGATCGACAGATCTGAGCCCGAGTTGGGAACTCGGGAGGTCAGTTCGGGAACTTGAGTTGAGAACTCGGGGGCGCGGGTCGGGAACTCGGCACTCGGCAGACTGGGTCGGGAGCTCGGCACTCGGCAGACTGGGTCGGGAGCTCGACAGACTTGATCGGGAGCTCGGGGACTTGCTCGGGAGACCGAGTCGGAAACCCGAGAGGCCCGGTCAGAATTGCATGAAGGAAAGAGAAAAGTCTCTCTTCATTGGATAAAGAGAAGGTGAAGAGTCACATGAAAAGATGTGCTTTTTATTGGTTTAAATGAAGGGAAGTCAAAGAGACAAAAGACTCTTCATATTCATGGGATGAATATAAAAGAGGGACTTGTCATTTTGAAGTGGGTGTGCTTTCCTTCTTCCCTTCCTCTCTTCTTCCTCTTCTCCCTTTTGGCCGAAACCATATTGTAGGGTTCTTGGTGTTCTACGAGCTACCTCAAGTTGTTAGCATAACTAAGGTAATTCTCCCGAAGTTGAGAGATTGTGTCCGTGTGGATACGAATAGAGGTACGAACGCTTGAACGTGCAAGAGATCTGGTGCATCTTGGACGAGCAGGATAAGCAAAGGGCACGCTCCAAAGGTATACACATTAGATAGATCTATTAGATAGATGAACATTGTATGAGTTTTCTTTCGCATGGATCGCTCGAGGGTTCTTGTTTCCGCTGCGTTTTTATGTTTTGTTGTCGGGAGAACCCAACAGTGGTATCAGAGCCACTTGTGAAAGATCGTACAAAGTTTTATGCCTTTTATATGTGATATAGAAGTAGGACAAGATTTTTATGAGTTGCATATAACTGTATGATATAGAAGTCGGGCTCCCGACCTCCCACTCGGGAAGACAGACCCCTGTGGTAATACCGAGCCGAAGCCTCCCGAGGCCACTCGGGAAGATAGACGCTCGGGTCATCCCGGGAAAGGAAACCTCGAGACCGCCGTGAGTTTCTGCTCAAGCGGCTAATTTTGTTTTTGCACTCATAATAAAATTAATGTCCTAAATCTATTGTGTATGGATGATGACATGGTGAATGGTTATGGCCTTAACCCAATGTGATTGGTTGTGTGTGTATGTGCATTTTGTAATTCATAATACGGCCTGCGTGTCGTGCCTTATCTCTATTTTTCCTAATTGTAAAAATAGTTTTAGACTCGAATGTAACTCGAGTTTTCCTACATTGTAATATACAAAAGAGGAATGGAGTGTCCACTGAACAATGAAGTTACAAGAAGGATGTCATCCACACATGATGACCGGAGGATGCTCTTGGAGAAGATGTTATCCCTAGGTTGATCATCGATCTTCTCATTGGCTTGAGAAGATCGTAGTATACGGGTCATAACCATGTCACGTTTTTTTGCTTATATGCTGATATATGTTATGTTGAGGCAATCTGTGATCCGGAGTGATCATGTGTTTTGATGTTTGGGCAAAGGGTTTAAGTTAGGTTTTCCCTTGTATTTAATATGTGTATATTGAGTGTGTAAGTTGTACAGGTTTACACATATTGACTTGACTGGACGGTCTCGGTACGGTGAAGGGTGGCATGGAGACAAGCTGGAGGCTTGTGTGCACCCGAGGGACCTTGGACAGCAGGGACGATGAGCTGAGGGGCGCAGACTTCGAGGCATACGTGAAGGATGGCATGGAGGCAAGCTGGAGGCTTGCGTGCATCCGAGGGACGGGAGCCGAAGATGAAGAGGGCGCGAAAGCAATAGTCGAGGCTGCGGAAGAGGAGTCAGTCGAGTCGTGAGGGTACGAGTGCTGTGTGATTGTACTCGGGAAAGTCCTAGGGTCGAGTGCTGAGAGAAGTGTACTCGGGAAGGGAAACCCTAGGTGTGTGAGTGGGGCAGTCGACTGCCATTGGGGCAGTCGACTGATAAAACTCACAGAATGCTTTCAGGCCTGGACTAGTCGACTGGTAAATTGGCAGTCGACTGGTAACCCCGAAATCTAGCCGTTGGGTTAGCCGTTGGCTAACAATTAAGGTTAGACCAGTCGACTGGTAAATGGGCAGTCGACTGGTGGCGAGGGTTTCAGACTTAGTTCTATTTAAGGGGACTTCGTCTTGGCTGAAAGTTTTGACGAGTTTGGTCTTAGTTAAGGGTCAAACAGTAGTCTTCATGCTCAGAGGTTCTCAAGGTGTTGTGATGAGATTTCTCCACCCATAAGGAGCGACGAGAGCTAGCCGGAGGTTATCCGGGGAGTGATCCACCGACGGATTCTTGGATTAGTCACCCGGCCGGGGTGGATACCAAGTAAAAGCGATTTGTTAGCGTTGTTTGTTTTCTCTATTATTATTTCCGCTGTGCAACTAACAACGTAGGTACAAGAACGAACCGGAAAATGTTATTCACCCCCTCTCTAGCGTACGGAATCGATCCTAACAATTGGTATCAGAGCAAAGGACCGCTCGTGATTGGAATAACTGCCAAGAAGAGCAAAAGGCTAGAGAAAATGGCGTGTGAAGAACGCTTAGGGGATGACATCAACATCCCACCTCCTTACGATCGAGAAAGTTTTGACTATTGGAGGATGCAGATAGAGGTATGGTTTAATATGGATTGGGATTTAATGATTGCACTATATCATCCATTTGAAGCTCCGAGAGATAAGCATGGGAAGAAGCTTCGACCAAGATACTGGAATCAAGAACAACAAAACCAATCTAAGGCGAACGAAAAGGTAATTGATGTATTGATTAATATTTTGCCTAACAATGTCTTGAGTGGTGTAGGAAAATATTCAAATGCACATGAGCTATGAAAAAAGGTGGTCGAATTCCATGAAAATCCTACACAAGTCCAACTAATAGAAGATCTAGATGAAGTAAACTTCATGATTCAAGAAGAGGAGAGAATTGAATCATATACATCTTCAAGTGAGGAGAAAACGGAAGAAGAATCATCAACTTCCTCAAGAGAAGAAGAGGAGGTCATCACCTCAAGGATTGAGGGGGAGGAGAGACCCTCAACCATGCCGGAACAAGAGGAAGCATCCACTTCATCCAAGGTTGAAGAAGAAGTCAACCTAGCCTCCACCTCCACCAAAGCAAAGAAAAAGGACAATATCATATGCTTTGTGTGTAATAAAAAGGGACACTATAAGGATAAATGTCCAAATGGTAAAAAGGAAGTAAGATTTAAATCTATTTCAAACTCTTTTAAATCTAATGTGGGTTGTAGAATTGGAGAAGCCCAAGAAAAGAAAAAGAAAATCCGATGCTTCACGTGTGGAGAGCTAGGGAACTACCACACCAAGTGCCCTAGAAAAGGAGAATTAAAGAAAATGGAGCATTTAAGAAGATGGGAGAAGGAGGAAAAGAAGAAGCAAAGATCACATCAAGGAGGGACTTCAAGGGTAAGGGAGGTAATTCCTAACTCTAAGTTAAAACGCAATTCAATTTCAAGTTCCTCTATGCATGATAAAAATAGGGTTAATTATTTATCCATGCATGCTAGATTTAATGAAAAATGTCTAATGGTGCATAATTTTGGATTTAAGTATAATGATAGGAATATGGTTAACAAGGTAGATTATAACCCTAAGAAGGTCATGCATCATGAACCATCAAAGACCTATAGACCTAAGGACCAAGGCATTAACCCCAAGAGGAGGAGAAAAATGCCTAGAGAAATGGGTAGGTCTAGGAATGTTCAAAGTGGACATATGGATTCTAGGTTTAGGAACCTAGAAAGGGAAAATCAAGCTTTAAGGGAAAAGCTTGATAGGTTAGAGAAAACCCTAGAGAGATTCAAGGTTGGATCTAAGGGTTTGGATATGGTGTTGGGTGGCCTAAACCACACCAATGATAGATCGGGTCTAGGATACCGATCTAAGGTCTCCCATGCCAAGGGAAAGAGATATGCTAGGATAGCATATGATTATGACAAGAAGGGGAGTCCAAAAATGGCAAGGGGATGTCATTTAAAGGGAAAAAGAAGGACTTAACCAAAGACGAGGTATCTAAGGTTAAGAGTGTCAAGTTTGCAGGCCAAGAGTCACCGGTGGAACACCGATGTGACCTAGTGATGGTTGAGTCACCTAGGAAGATGGCTAGGGCTAAGAGCTCAAGGGGGAGCTCTAGGAGCCTTTGGGATATATGGTGAATAGACCTTGGGAGGGGATGCTCCTAGAAGTCTAGATGGACCATGGAGTGTGCCAAAAGAATTGGAAACGGACTTGAGTCTCAATTCTTAGGTTTTGGCACGGTGTTTTTGAGTTTCATGCATGGAAATATGACCTTGGGGTCATATTGCATGAAAATTAGTTTTTGATGTGTAATTGCCATGTAAATCAATGTTAGAGATGCATTTTGGTTGGTATTGGCAGTAACATCAAGAGGAAACCAAAACTAAGACTTTAGATCAAGAGTTTATTGAACTTTTTAGCTAGTTTTGGGTTTTGTGTCGAACTTGGGAATTGTGATAGATACATTTTGGAATGTATTTTTCCCAAGTAGGTATAGGTACCACAAACCTCTCCACAAAATTTTAGAATTTTTGGAGATTTGTGAAATTTTTGGCGCATTTCTGAATTTCGTCAGAAATGTTGAAATTTCAGACTTTCAGAGTATCAGTCGAGTATCAGTCGACTGCCAGGGAACAGTCGACTGGTCAATGCTGAGTTTTGTATCAGCAACTGGTTTGGTGTCCAAATGATGTAAAACAAGTGTATGGGGGGCTAGTACACTATGTTTAGGATCATTGGGGATTAAAAGAACCGATAATTGGGTTATTATTGGGTTCTTTTTGATGTTAGGCAAATGGGGAGAAGTGTTGGATTTAAGTTGAGAAACCAAACACTCCTTTGCTAGGAACCCTAGGTTTAGGGGGAGCCAAGATTAAGGGGGAGCATGATTGCTCCATTCTTGGCGTAAGGGGAACCTAGGAGAGGTTCTTAAAAAGCCTTTGTAAGTCCAATGGAGGGGGAGCTTTGAAGAAGCTTTAAAAAACCTGTTTTGGTGAAAATTCCTAACCTGGAGGGTTAGGTGTAGGATGCCTTGGGAAAGGATCCATCTGTGGCATTGCATATGCATTGTTTTTGCTATTGACTACTATTTTGTTTTTCCTAACTTAAACGTATTGCCAAACATCAAAAAGGGGGAGATTGTTGAGACAATCTGTGATCCGGAGTGATCATGTGTTTTGATGTTTGGGCAAAGGGTTTAAGTTAGGTTTTCCCTTGTATTTAATATGTGTATGTTGAGTGTGCAGGTTGTACAGGTTTACACATATTGACTTGGCTGGACGACCTCGGTACGGTGAAGGGTGGCATGGAGACAAGCTGGAGGCTTGTGTGCACCCGAGGGACCTTCGACAGCAGGGACGATGAGCTGAGGGGCGCAGACTTCGAGGCATGCGTGAAGGATGGCATGGAGGCAAGCTGGAGGCTTGCGTGCATCCGAGGGACGGGAGCCGAAAATGAAGAGGGAGCGAAAGCAACAGTCGAGGCTGCGGAAGAGGAGTCAGTCGAGTCGTGAGGGTACGAGTGCTGTGTGATTATACTCGGGAAAGTCCTAGGGTCGAGTGCTGAGAGAAGTGTACTCGGGAAGGGAAACCCTAGGTGTGTGAGTGGGGCAGTCGACTGCCATTAGGGCAGTCGACTGATAAAACTCACAGAATGCTTTCAGGCCTGGACCAGTCGACTGGTAAATTGGCAGTCGACTGGTAACCCCGAAATCTAGCCGTTGGGTTAGCCGTTGGCTAACAATTAAGGTTAGACCAGTCGACTGGTAAATGGGCAGTCGACTGGTGGCGAGGGTTTCAGACTTAGTTCTATTTAAGGGGACTTCGTCTTGGCTGAAAGTTTTGACGAGTTTGGTCTTGGTTAAGGGTCAAACAGTAGTCTTCGTGCTCAGAGGTTCTCAAGGTGTTGTGGTGAGGTTTCTCCACCCACAAGGAGCGACGAGATCTAGCCGGAGGTTATCCGGGGAGTGATCCACCGATGGATTCTTGGATTAATCACCCGGCCGGGGTCGATACAAAGTAAAAGCGGTTTGTTAGCGTTGTTTGTTTTCTCTATTATTGTTTCCGCTGTGCAACTAACAACGTAGGTACAAGAACGAATCGGAAAACGCTATTCACCCCCCCTCTAGCATACGGAATCGATCCTAACATGTTATGTGTGTGTATGTGATACATGCTTAGATGTTTATCTTAATTAAGTCAACTCAATATGCCTACCAAAGTTTGGTACTCATAAATTACCTCGATAATTTGTTGTTGGGTTTGCCAAAGCAAAGCAACGCATTTTATCTTGGTAGAGTGCGAGAGGACAATTGTGATGTCCCGCTATCGAACTTTGGGTGAGACTTAACCAAGTAACCTCAATTGGATTGAGAAACTTAGAGGCATATCCCAAAAGTTGAGAAAATTGGGTAAGAGAAAAATTATACTAAGTCTTGGGTGATTAGCCAAAGCTAACTCAAGATGATGTGTAATGTGAATCTTAACCCTTTTCAAGAGTTGCATACGATGTAATTGGTAAAATGTTACCTACCTAATTGTACCAAGTCTTGAGTGATTAGCCAAAGCTAACTCAAGATGAAGTATAATATGGATCTTGTCCCACATAAATGTAGTCGCTGTTTGATTTGGATCTAGTAGTGTGGGCAAATTGAGTTTGCCTGCATCCATGACTAGCCCCTACAAAAGTTCTACGATTTAGTGGGAGTATCATTTAATTAAAGGTCTAATTAAATGATCTAAATATAATATTATCTCTGCAATTGTATTGTTGTAGATCATCATGTCGTCTAACACGTCAAATACTCTCTCTCTACGATCTGTCCTTGAGAAGGACAAGCTCAACGGATCTAATTTCCTGGACTGGTATAGAAACTTGAGGATAGTCCTCAAACAAGAACGAAAATTGTACGTCCTAGAGCAACCCTTTCCAGAAGCACCCATCGCTACCGCCACTCGTGCTGAAAAGGATGCTTACAAGAAGCATCAGGATGATGCACTTGATGTATCATGCCTTATGCTTGTCACCATGAACTCTGAGCTTCAGAAGCAACACGAGAACATGAATGCACATGATATGGTTGAGCATCTGAAACAACTATATCAAGGGCAAGCTAGGCACGAGCGGTTTGAGGTGGCCAAAGCCCTATTTACATGCAAGATACAAGAGGGAACTCCTGTAGGAACTCACGTACTCAAGATGATTGGGTATGTGGAGAACCTTAAAAGACTAGGATTCCCACTGGGCCAAGAATTGACAACATACCTTATCCTGCAATCATTGCCGGAGGGGTATAACCAATTTGTCATGAACTACAACATGAATGAAATTGACAAACCTTTGCCTGAGATGCTCAGCATGTTGAGAACTGCTGAGTCCAATCTCAAGAAAGCCAAGACCAGTAATGTACTGATGGTTAACAAAGGCAAAGGTAAATGGAAGCCTAAAGGCAAGGGTAAGACCCAAGCCAAAGGCAAGGCCAACTCTACTACATCCAAGGCCAAAGGCAAAGTGCCTAAAGAAGGGACATGCTTCTAGTGGTGAGACCGGACATTGGAAGAGGAATTGTAAACTCTACCTAGAGGAAGCAAAGAAGAAAAGAAGTGAGACTTCTGCCTCAGGTATTTTTGTTATAGAAGTCAATCTATCTATCTCTTCTTCTTGGGTATTAGATACCGAATGTACTTCTCACATTTGTACTAATGTGCAGGGTCTTTAAAGAGCTAGATCATTGACCAAGGGCGAAATGGACCTACGAGAAGGCAACGGAGCAAGAGTTGTTGCAATTGCTGTAGGAACATATTCATTGTCTTTGCCCACTGGGCTTATCCTAAAACTAGAAGAGTGCTTTTATGTACCTGCATAAACTAAGAACATAATTTCAGTATCTTGTTTGGACAAGAAAGATTTTTCATTTATCATAAAGGACGAATGTTGTTCTGTAATGTTAAATGATATGTTCTATTGTAATGCATCACTGATAAATGGACTCTATGTTCTAGATCTAGAGAACTCAATCTATAACATAAATACCAAACGGTTCAAATCAAATGATTTGAACCAAACATATCTCTGGCATTGTCGCTTAAGACATATAAATGAGAGTCGCATATCCCAGCTCCATAAGGATAGATTACTAGACTCATTTGATTTTGAATCATATGAGACATGTGAATCTTGTCTTCTAGGCAAGATGACCAAGACTTCATTTAGTGGTCACGGCGAAAGAGCGACAGAGTTGTTAGGACTCATATTTCAATATCGCAGCTAGAGGAGGCTATCAGTACTTTATCACTTTCACTGATGATGTCAGTAGGTATGACTATGTGTATCTCATGAAACACAAGTCAGAATCCTTTGAAAAGTTCAAAGAATTCAAAAGTGAAGTACAAAACCAACTTGGCAAGAGTATTAAGATGCTTCGATCAGATCGAGGTGGTGAATACCTTAGCCAAGAGTTTCATGACCATCTAGCAGAGTGTGGGATCATATCCCAACTCACACCTCCTGGAACACCACAGTGGAATGGTGTGTCCGAGCGGAGAAATCATACTCTATTAGATATGGTACGATCAATGATGAGTCAAACAGATCTTCCTACTTCCTTCTGGGGATTCGCTCTAGAGACAACTCTTTTCACACTTAACCGAGCTTCATCAAAGGCTATTATAAAGACACCATATACGATATGGACTGGGAAGAGTCCCACAATGTCTTTTATGAGGATTTGGGGTTATGAGGCTTATGTTTGACGTCAAGTCTCAGATAAACTAGGACCCAAATTTGATAAGTATTATTTTATAGGATATCCCAAGGAAACAAAGGGAAATTACTTTTACAATCCCACACTTGGCAAAGTGTTTGTCGCTAGAAATGATGTTTTTCTAGAAAAAGAGTTTATTTCTAGAAGAATTAGTGGGAGTAAAGTCCATCTTGAAGAAGTTGAAGATACAGACAGCACTGAGTGTTGGTGCAGAATGCACCAAAGTCAAACCTGTGTTTTGATAATGACAACAGAGGTCAAAAGTTAAGTCTTACTTGTGTTTCTAACAAACTACTCTAGTGTGCAGAGATAAAGTCCTAGCGAAGGAAAGCTAGGCACCTGGCGAAGGACTGCCAGTATTCAAGCCCTAGCGAAGGACTGCTAGGCACCTGGCGAAGGACTGCCAGTATCCAAGCCCTAGCGAAGGACTGCCAGGCAACTGGCAAAGGACTGCCAGTATCCAAGCCCTAGCGAAGGACTGCTAGGCGTCAGGCGAAGGACAGCTTGGGACTAAAGCCCTAGCGAAGGACTGCTAGGCAACTGGCGAAGGACTGCAGTTTACAAGACCTGACAAAGGACCGTCAGGCAAAAGTCCAACTAGAGGAACAGTTGGCATCAGGTAAATTCTCCCGAGAGGAGTAGGTGAGGACGCGTTCCCCGTCGAGGGAACAGTAGGCGTCGGTTCGACCTAAGACTCCATTTTGGAGACCAAAGTCAGAACCAAGACAGCTAAGGCTGTATAAACAAATACTTTATTGCTTTATTGTGTTTTGGACTAACCCTTGATGCAGGACCAAAGGAAGGAGTGTCTGCAGCTCAGATAGCCTCAAAGGAAGAGAGGCAAGGCTGAGTAGGGCGCCCGGAGTGTCCCGGGCGCCCCCAAGGTGCATACAAAACAAGTAAAGAGAAAAAGGGTTCGAATAGCTGCTGGGCCGGGCGCCCCCGTGCTCCCAGGCGCTCGCGCTGCTCCCGGGCGCCCCCAGCGTCCCGGGCGCCCCCATGCGTATACCTCGAACCAAAGCCCTCGAAGCCAAGCGAATAAAATTTGACCCGGTCAATCCGGGCGCCCCGAGTCCTCCGGGCGCCCCGGTCAAAGCGGATCCAGAGGATCAGACGCGACCGAGACTTTGACGGATCAAAGGCCACGTGGGGGGCGCCCCCGACGTCCCGGGCGCCCCCAGGCCCTATATAAAGGCCCTTCGACCAAGGCTTCAGAACATCAATTCATTCAACGCTTCCACGCTCTTCTGCTCTCGCGCCTTGCTCCGAAAACTGCCCAACTCGAGCCGACGACGTCCCGCTGCTCCGAACAAGTGAACCTACAATCGGACATCGGTAAAAGAAGAGCATCTTTTTCTTAATTGTTAAAGTTTACTGCACTTACTCTGTATTCAATATTTGTAAACTATCTTTGCGCCAAATATAGAATTGCCCAATGTAAACGGTCAACGACCGTGGGCCTTGGAGTAGGAGTCGACACAGGCTCCGAACCAAGTAAATCGACTGTGTCTCTGTGTATTGTTTTTAATTTCCGCTGCGTACCTACTCTTACTCAAATCCGAAAGTTTTCCGATATTCACCCCCCCCTCTATCGATTTTATCGATCCAACAAGTGGTATCAGAGCGGGGAAGTTCAAACCTGGTGCAACCACCAGTTTGAAAAAAATTTTCGGATTCTTATTTTTCTATTTCTTTTCCCTTACGAATTTTTCAATTTTTTTTGTTAAAGCGAGGTTGGTGCAACACCCCTCGTTATTTAATTTATCCAGCACTACTAATCCAAGACCTAGTCTTGGAAAATTCGTTTTTCTTTTAGCTTTCTATTTCAGATGGCCATGCAAGAAGGATTTAACACCGCAAGACCTCCACTCTTCAGTGGAGAAGACTTTTCCTACTGGAAAAGTCGTATGGACGTCCACCTGAAAACTCAGGTGGACATGTGGATCATTATCCAGTCCGGTCTGGAGATCCCCCGAAATGCCGAAGGTCTTCCTCAGAACTACTCTGAATGGGACAACTCCCTAAAGCGAAAGATAGAAGTCAACGCAAAAGCTACTCAGACTCTTCAATGCGGATTGACGAAAGAGGAGCTGAACCGCGTGGGCCCCTTCAACACTGCAAAGGAGCTGTGGACAAAACTGATCGAGCTACATGAAGGGACTTCAGATACTCGGATCAGCAAGAGGGATCTGCTACTAAACAAACTCTACACCATCAAGATGGCCGACAACGAAACAGCAGCCCAGCTCCACGCACGAATCCAAGAGGTAATGAACGGTCTCGACACAATAGGTCACAAGGTTGAAAACCGTGACCTAATAAGGTATGCCCTAAACGCCTTCCCTAAAAACACCTTGTGGGCATCTATGGTAGATGCATACAAGGTCTCTAGATATCTTTCTAAAATAAAATTAGATGAATTGTTTTCCGAACTAGAACTACACGAACAAACTAACACCAATATGGTCGAGAAAGGTATTGCTTTCGTTGCAGGTAAAACTGGAAGGATAACGAAGAAGAAGCCTGAACCCGAACCTGAGTCTAACTCTAACTCAGACTCAGAAGAAGAAGATGGAGATCAAACTAAGTTGGTCCGGCTCGCTCGAAGCTACTACAAGGAGCTGAAGAACCGAACCAACAAACGGAAAACCGGCCGAAGAAATGACGAACCAACTAAACCCGTGAACAAGCATAATGTGACCTGCTACGAGTGCAAGAAAAAGGGTCACTACAAGTCTGAATGCCCTAACCTAAAGGAGACAAAAAGGACGAGAAAAAAGAAGGCACTGCAAGCAACCTGGGACAAATCTTCCTCAGAAGAAGAAGAAGAGACACCCCAGTCCAACATCCTAGCTCTGACCGCTTCAGAAGAAGTCGGGACCGAATCAGAAACAGAACAGGAGGACGGCGAGCTAACCTTCACGGAAGACGGAGAAATTAAGGTAACTGGTTTTAATAGATTGCAATTAAGTGAATTAATTTCATTTCTTTCTCGAGATTTGGCAAAAGCCAAACTCCGAGTCGAAACCCTCCGACAGGAAGTAAAACTCCTGAAAGAGGGAGCAGACTCTAAACCCTTAACCGAGAAGGTTCAGGAAGGAACTCCTACTCAAGTTGAAAAACTTGAAAAGGAAAACTCCTCCATGAAAACTCAGGTTAAGGATCTTAGATCAGCATTAGAACGATTTACATCTGGTTCCAAGGGTCTTGACATGATCCTTGGAAAACAGAAATCAGTTCTAAATCGATCCGGATTGGGCTATAGAACTAAATCTCGGCAAAGATCTTACTTGCTGTACTGAATCAGTCCAGAGGTAAAATTCAGGCATTGGTACCTAAACTATACATGAACAAACCGACTGGATCAAATCAGTATTGGATCCCCAAGGACAAGATTCACATCTTGCCTAACCATCACCGTGGCTTTAGTCCAGGGGAAGCCAAACTGAAAACTATAGTCATTATTAAATAGATTTTTTTTGCAATATGATTGTTTGCCTGTTTATTTAATTTCTGCAATTTACCATGCTTAGACTTAGGCTAGTTTAAGGACCAAACAAACTTAACTGAAACTTGAAAACATAGTATTGGGTGGAGGTGAGATGATAGTACGTTGGGGAAACCAATTCTAATAAGATCAAGTTTACTTGGTCTCTTTAGACTGGTGAAACCAGCCGAAGCTACCGATCCAAAATCCAAACTAGTTAGACCAGAAATTTTTCAAAGAATAATTTTTAAAATGAAATTTCATTAAAAGGCTTTGTCAAGGAAAGGGTGGATGATCTCATAAGGCTTCGGCCAAAGAAGACCTAGTGCCTCGCCAAGACCTGGAAGTCAATTTTTGAAATTCAAATTCAAATTAATCTTTGTCAAATTCGAATCTAACACAAAATTTCAGTTAAGTATAGATTTAAACATCTTTTCGAAAATTTCAAAATTAATTATGTTTTCAAAATTTAATTGTTTTCAAAATTAATCAAAATTTTCAAAATAATCTTAACTATCAAAACCTGTCTCACGAAAACCATAAGGCTAACGTGATTGAAAACCCTAGACTGGGTGAGACAGTAGGAGTAAAGACTCAATTGGAAATTCTGTTAATACCTATACGATGAGATAATCTTGTATTTGTCAAACCATGATCAAAGCAGTCAAAACATGGTCAACATAGTCAAACCAAGGTAAACGAGGTCAAAACATGATTAACGCAGTCAAACCACAGTCAAAATCGACAAATCAATTCAAACCATGGTCAAAAGTAGACAAGACAAAGATTTGTCTTTACCTACCCTATTCAGGGCGCCCGGAACCACGCGGGCGCCCCCTCCCATACGTGTTCTTACTCCCTAGTCAAAAAGCTGCCAGTGCTTTTGACCAGGGCGCCCGGAACCACACGGGCGCCCCCATCAACTCTATCGCAGCAAAAGCTGCAAAAGCGCTCTGTTGAGGGCGCCCGGGCTGTCCCGGGCGCCCCCATCAGTCAAAAGCTTCTGCCCTTGGCAGCAGCTACTGACCAGGGCGCCCGGAAGCTCCCGGGCGCCCCCATGGGTTTGCCTATAAAAGGCACCCGAACTTCCTTCACTTCCCACACCAAAATCAACCTTCTTCCTCACTTCTTTCTCTTCAAGAAGACCTTGCAAGTCCTCATCATCAACTATGCCTCCCCGAGCCGTTCGGTATGATTAGTATTTATTTTTATTGCATTTAAATTTAATTTCTCATGCAATATCTTTATTCTTACTTTAACTCTCTTAAAAGACGCCGACCGAACCCGGCCAACCCCGGTGCCCAACCTAGTCCCGATCCTAGATTTCCTAATCTAGAGTTATGTAATAGGTTTGCACAAACAATCTACAAGCCTATTAAAACAAGTTATCTCAATAAGCACTTCTTTACCCAATCATGCCCTGTCGCCATGAACATCATCAATTTCTATCAATTGGATAATCTTGTCTTCTGCACACATACCATAAATGAAACCCTATGTGCAGAGTTTTACAACAACGTAATTCGACAAGATAATCTTATGTTTCACACCACTGTCCAAGGGATTCCTTTGACTATAATCCCGACTTTGTTGAACTGATTCCTAGGACTGCGACCCTCTCAATCCACATTCTGTTGTTATCCTCCTAGGAACCCCCCATTTGATCCACCCTACTCAGACATTACCTTAGACACTATTCACTCATATTTCTTTAGGGCAGACCTCCCAGCAAATAGACGCTTCCAAGCTGTTGAACTTCAGGCCCAGAACTATGCCCTGTATAGAGTTCTGGTCCGTTGTATCTTACCACTCTCTACCATAGACCTTGAGACTATGCGACCCTTTCATGCTTTCCTTCTTTATGCCCTAGTCCATCACCTTGACCTAGACATTGGACTCCATATGTTTCATACCATTCTGCATGCGTCCAGTGTCACGACCCAGGGACGAGTACGCACACCATACTTCCACATCATCACGTCCCTCCTTCATCACCACGGTCGTGACGTAACCTTGGGTGAAATAACCACTATGACCGACTTTGACGAAATCGGATTTAGGAACTTCTCCTTAGCGGATCTAGAGGTGTCGGCCACCGGGGTTCTTAGTTGGCAACGACAGCAGGCCGGAGCACCAGTCGACTCAGACAAGGAGGTTGAAGTCGACGTTGGAGATGTAGCTGCAGCAGCCCAAGCACTCATCGACGAGCCCGCTCCACTGACACTCTACCAGAGAGTGACATATTTAGACACAAAGGTTCAGAGTCTTCGAGAGGAGGTCGAAGCCTACCACCTAGAGCAGATGGAAGCTCGTCGGGCCGATCGAGAAGTGGTTGACGCACGATACATAGATATGATGGCACGATTTGATGCATGGCAGCCTGGCCCGTCCGATCATCCCGGTCCTTCGTCTTAGATTTACCTATCATTGTACCTATTTGACTACTCCTACTCAGTAGGGTTGACTTGTGGTTGACTTGAGTTTGACTGTTTGACTGTATTTGAACCATGATTACCTGCTTTATTTTCTGTTGACCAGGTTATGAGTACTTGTTCTCTTTTTTTGGATTGTGCTCTGTAGAATAGACTTTTGATTTAAATTTTTTTTTAAAAATAGAATTTAAAAAACTGTTTTACTAAATTTCAAAATTAGTTTTCATTTTTCGAAGTAGTTTTATTTCAAAACTACCCCCTTTCAAAACTAGGTGTTTTTCGAAAATGGATTTAGCATAGGCTCTAACCCTAGAACTGCATGCACCTATAGACTTAGAAGCCAGCATCTCACAAGAACCTTAGGGCACTTTTGATTGATAACCTAGAAAGGGTTGAGATGCTTAGGTCTTTGCCTTAATTCAAGATGCTTTAAGTCAGTGCATCTGCAGTAATTGGGGCACTAAATACAACTTATACAGCAATCAAGTTAAGTGTCAAGTTTAGAAAATCTAACTTGAACAGAAACACTTAACTTGACTAACCCTAGCAAAAACTACTGTTTATAACAGTTAGTAAGTAGCTAATTGGGTTAGACAGGTCCCTACAGAGAAAATTGATTGATTTAGTTAAGTCTAATTATGATTTGGTTCAGTACAGCAAAATCTTACTTATTTCCATTATCTCTGCTATATTTATTTGTTTTGATATATGGCAAAGGGGGAGAGATAGGAAAGGAGAGAGTAAAAAGTTTTCAAAATTTAATTTTCGTAACTCTATCCTTTATTCAAAAAGTATTCAAAAGTTTTTTCTTTAGAAACCTAAGCATTCAAGTCCTTCAAAACTATAGCTTATTTTGCTAAGTATTCAAGTCCTTCAAAACTATAGCTTATTTTGCTAAGTATTCAAGTCCTTCAAAATTACTACTTAAGCTATCAAAATTTCTTTATTCAAAAATTTCTTTTGAAAAATACTTAAGCTTTCAAAAGTTTTCAAAATTTTTCTTTTATTCAAAAAGGTTCAAAAATATACTTTTCCTTTCGTCAAAAACTTAAACTTTTTGAAGAAGTACTAAAGTTCTTAAAGCTTTTTAAATTTTTGCCTAAGTACTCCAGTTTCAAAATTTCTTAAAACTTTCAAAATTTTGCCTAAAAGTACTCTAGTTTCAAAAATTTCTTAAAGACTTTTAAAATGATGCTAAGTACTCTAGCTGCAAGATTTTTACTCAAGCTTTCAAAATTTTCCTTTTTTTTAACTGTATTAAAACTGATATTCTTACTTAAGCTAACATTTTCAAAACCTTTGAGTACCTTGAAACTTAAAACCTCAAACTTGTTAAGTACTCAAAAATCGTGTTTCAAAAATCTTCCTATATACTTTTAACTTAAGATTCCTAAGTACCTAAAACTTAAGTTTTCAAAGTACGAGTAAAGTTTTTCTAACCCCACGAATTTTTGAAAAATCTAGGGGGAGATTCCTTCTAGGGGGAGATTCCTTCCAGGGGGAGGAACAAAAATTAACATTTTTTTTGCTTTCTTAAACTTAACTTTTTGAACTAAGGTTGCCATAAATCAAAAAGGGGGAGATTGTTGGTGCAGAATGCACCAAAGTCAAACCTGTGTTTTGATAATGGCAACAGAGGTCAAAAGTTAAGTCTTACTTGTGTTTCTAACAAACTACTATAGTGTGCAGAGATAAAGTCCTAGCGAAGGAAAGCTAGGCACCTGGCGAAGGACTGCCAGTATTTAAGCCCTAGCGAAGGACTGCTAGGCACCTGGCGAAGGACTGCCAGTATCCAAGCCCTAGCGAAGGACTGCTAGGCAAATGGCGAAGGACTGCCAGTATCCAAGCCCTAGCGAAGGACTGCTAGGCGCCAGGCGAAGGACAGCTTGGGACTAAAGCCCTAGCGAAGGACTGCTAGGCAACTGGCGAAGGACTGCCAGTTTACAAGACCTGACAAAGGACCGTCAGGCAAAAGTCCAACTAGAGGAACAGTTGGCATCAGGTAAATTCTCCCGAGAGGAGTAGGTGAGGACGCGTTCCCCGTCGAGGGAACAGTAGGCGTCGGTTCGACCTAGGACTCCATTTTGGAGACCAAAGTCAGAACCAAGACAGCTAAGGCTGTATAAACAAATACTTTATTGCTTTATTGTGTTTTGGACTAACCCTGGATGCAGGACCAAAGGAAGGAGTGTCTGCAGCTCAGATAGCCTCAAAGGAGAGAGGCAAGGCTGAGTAGGGCGCCCGGAGTGTCCCGGGCGCCCCCAAGGTGCATACAAAACAAGTAAAGAGAAAAAGGGTTCGAATAGCTGCTGGGCCGGGCGCCCCCGTGCTCCCGGGCGCCCCCAGCGTCCCGGGCGCCCCCATGCGTATACCTCGAACCGAAGCCCTCGAAGCCAAGCGGATAAAATTTGACCCGGTCAATCCGGGCGCCCCGAGTCCTCCGGGCGCCCCGGTCAAAGCGGATCCAGAGGATCAGACGCGACCGAGACTTTGACGGATCAAAGGCCACGTGGGGGCGCCCCCGACGTCCCGAGCGCCCCCAGGCCCTATATAAAGGCCCTTCGACCAAGACTTCAGAACATCAATTCATTCAACGCTTCCACGCTCTTCTACTCTCGCGCCTTGCTCCGAAAACTGCCCAACTCGAGCCGACGACGTCCCGCTGCTCCGAACAAGTGAACCTACAATCGGACGTCGGTAAAAGAAGAGCATCTTTTTCTTAATTGTTAAAGTTTACTGCACTTACTCTATATTCAATATTTGTAAACTGTCTTTGCGCCAAATATAGAATTGCCCAAAGTAAACGGTCAACGACCGTGGGCCTTGGAGTAGGAGTCGACACAGGCTCCGAACCAAGTAAATCGACTGTGTCTCTGTGTATTGTTTTTAATTTCCGCTGCGTACCTACTCTTACTCAAATCCGAAAGTTTTTCGATATTCACCCCCCCTCTATCGGTTTTATCGATCCAACACTGAGGCCTTAATGGACATTGAATAGGCACCACAAGATGTCGTGGATCATGAGGTTGTTGCACAAGAAGTAGTGGAACAACAAGCTGTTCAAGTAGACCAACCTCCTCGCAGATCTGATAGGATACATCGTCAGCCTGAGAGATACTCTTTTCTCTTGTCTGACCATGATGACGTTACACTCATTGAGTTGAATGAGCCTACATCTTATCAAGAAGCTGTGATGAGCCTAGATTCTGAGAAATGACTGGAGGCCATGAAGTCTGAGATGGAATTCATGTACACTAACCAAGTATGGACTTTGGTTGATCCACCAGAGGGGATTAAACTCATTCGGTGTAAGTGGGTCTTTAGAAGAAAGACTGACATAGATGGACTCATGCATACCTATAAAGGGCGATTGGTAGCTAAAGGTTTCAAGCAAATTCATGGTATCGACTATGATGAAACATTTTCACCAGTTGCGATGATTAAATCTATTCGGATCATGCTTGCTATTGCAGCTTACCATGACTACGAGATCTGGCAGATGGATGTCAAAATCGCATTTCTAAATGGGAATCTACTCGAGGATGTGTACATGACACAACCTGAGGGTTTTATAGATCCAAAGCATGCTGGAAAAGTATATAAGTTGCAAAGGTCCATTTATGGGCTAAAGCAAGCTTCTCGAAGTTGGAATCTTCGATTCGATGCTGCAATCAAAGCGTTTGGTTTCATCAAGAATGAAGATGAACCCTGTGTCTACAAGAGAGTTAGTGGGAGCATAGTTATCTTCATGATCTTGTATGTAGATGACATACTCCTCATTGGGAATGATATCCCTTCACTATAGTCTGTGAAGACGTGGCTAGGAAATTGTTTCTCAATGAAAAACTTAGGTGAAGCAGTCTATATCCTAGGCATCAAGATCTACAGAGATAGATCTAAGAGATTGCTTGGCTTAAGTCAGAGTACATATATTGACAAGGTGCTTTATCGTTTTGCCATGCAGAATTCCAAGAAGCGATTTCTGCTGATGTCACATGGTGTGAGTCTTTCGAAGACTCAATGTCCCTCTTCTAAGGAGGAGAGAGACCGT
Source organism: Boesenbergia rotunda (assembly GCA_024364735.1). NCBI lineage: Eukaryota > Viridiplantae > Streptophyta > Magnoliopsida > Zingiberales > Zingiberaceae > Boesenbergia > Boesenbergia rotunda. The sequence continues at coordinate 685,067 of JAGFNQ010001566.1, forward strand.
ATGGATCAGATCCCATATGCATCCGTTATAGGGTCTATCATGTACGTCATGCTTTGTACTCGTCCAGATGTCTCGTATGCTTTGAGCATGACGAGCAGATACCAGACAGATCCAGGTGAAAGTCACTGGACAGCTGTCAAGAATATTCTTAAGTACTTACGAAGGACGAAAGAATATTTCTTGATATGTAGAGGCGATGAGAAGCTAGATGTAAAGGGTTACAGTGATGCAAGCTTCCAAACAGACAAGGATGACTATAGATCGCAGTCAGAGTATGTATTTTGCCTGAATGGTAGCGTTGTGAGATGGAAGAGTTCGAAGCAGGACACAGTCGCAGATTCTACAACAGAGGCCGAGTATATTGCCGCGTCTGAGGCGGCAAAAGAGGCTGTTTGGATCCGGAAGTTCATTACAGAGCTTAGTGTGGTTCCTAGCATAGCAGATCCGATAGACCTCTATTGTGACAACAATGAGACTATTGTGCAGGCTAAGGAACCTCACTCTCATCAGCGGACCAAACACATACTACGGCGCTTCCATCTCATTCGAGAGATCATCGATAGAGGAGATGTGAGGATATGCAGAGTACACACTGATTCTAACATCGCAAATCCTTTGACTAAGGCTTTGGCACAAAAGAAACATGATAGTCATATCAGGTCATTGGGTATTAGATATTACAGTGATTGACATTAGTGCTAGTGGGAGATTATTAGTAGGAGCCCTAGAGCCAATTATGTGATGATTGACTAGGGACATTTTGTATCATATCTAGCATTAATGAAGACATGTTTGGTTATTATACTTACTTTGTATTTGTGCCAAATAACTAAGTATAATAATATCCTTGGATAGTAGGTTCTTTTCTACATTATATCGATTGGTTGAATCGATAGTGAGATGATGTAGAGAACATTACTCTAAACCATTCCTAGTCAAGTATTAATATTCAAGGACAATATTAATGCATGGAGACTAGCATATAGGTCAACTGATGACTTGAGCTCACAAATCATGGATATGTGATATCAAGTTAACACATGAGTATACATTGGAAAATGTGTACTGAATTAACCCGCCATGAGAAAGTTTCATAGATTATCATATGAGTGTCATAAACTTTCTCATGTGACTATTGGTATGAATAGTCCTTAGACCTGAAGTCGCTACGGTTCCCTACATAAGGAGTTATGTACTTTGGTATCGTCAAACGTCACCCGTAACAGGGTGGACTATAAAGGCGATCACTGGGTATGTAATGAATTATGCGGAGGGATGTGAGTGATGTAGATGGGATCTATCCCTCCTATATGACGGGAGTGATATCTGGGGGCCCCTTGATCGAGTAGGACTACTGAAACGCATGGCCATGCTCAAATGAGTCAATATGAGATATTGAGCTCATTTATTTGAGTGAGTCTACTCGGGATCAAGAAACACAGGATTGATCGAGGATGACACGGTCCATGCCTCATTGGTCAATCCAGATATCAAGGATAGAAGGACAAGGTCATACACTTTCATAGTCACGGAGGTTTAGTCGGATCTCGACTTTTCTTGTTACTTGGGTAGCAATGATGCATTGCTAGATGCCGCACATTGCTTATGTGTCTAAAGTGTTTAGGCGCATTGCCAACGTCACGAGAACCTATTGGGTCACACACTAAGGACACGATGCTTTGGGAAATCTGATCGGCAGATCTGAGCCCGAGTTGGAAACTCGGGAGATCTGAGCCCGAGTTGGGAACTCGGGAGATCTAAGCCCGAGTTAGGAACTCGGGAGGTCAGTTCGGGAACTCGAGTTGAGAACTTGGGGGGCGCGGGTCGGGAACTCAGCACTCGGCAGACTGGGCTGGGAGCTCGGCAGACTGGGTCGGGAGCTCGGCACTCGGCAGACTGGGCTGGGAGCTCGGCAGACTGGGTCGGGAGCTCGGCACTCGGCAGACTGGGTCGGGAGCTCGGCAGACTTGGTCGGGAGCTCGGGGACTTGCTCGGGAGACCAAGTCGAAAGCCCGAGAGGCCCGGTCAGAATTGCATGAAGGAAAGAGAAAAATCTCTCTTCATTGGATGAAGATAAGGTGAAGAGTCACATGAAAAGATGTGTTCTTTATTGGCTTTAATGAAGGGAAGTCAAAGAGACAAAAGACACTTCATATTTCATGGGATGAATATAAAAGAGGAACTTGTCATTTTGAAGTGGGTGTGCTTTCCTTCTTCCCTTCCTCTCTTCTTCCTCTTCTCACTTTTGGCCGAAACCCTATTGTAGGGTTCTTGGTGTTCTACGAGCTACCTCAAGTTGCTAGCACAACTAAGGTAGTTCTCCCGAAGTTGAGAGGTTGTGTCCGTGTGGATACGAATAGAGGCACGGACGCTTGAACGTGCAAGAGATCCGGTGCATCTTGGACGAGCGGGATAAGCAAAGGGCACGCTCCAAAGGTATACACATTAGATAGATCTATTAGATAGATGAACATTGTACGAGTTTTCTTTTGCATGGATCGCTCGAAGGTTCTTGTTTCCGTTGCGTTTTTGTGTTTTGTTGCCGGGAGAACCCAACAACATAGTAGATATAATCTCGTAAGGATATCAAAAACATAGCTGAAATATTGTATGAAATGTATATACCAAAGTTTTCCAATCTGTGGGGTATTAAAATCATGGGCCTTGAAAACCTGAATCCTTCATGGGTAAGCTCGTAGACACGAGCAATACAAGATCACCTGACCTCGTACCACACGAGCAATGCAAGGTCATCGGACCCAATGCGTGATGCCTCTTGTTTGTGCATGTCAAATATATACGGCAAACACAATCAAATGCAATCTATACATCATGTACATGATACAATGACATAGTCACCCCTGACACCAGCCAACCACCGTCACATAAGTGAGAGTGATGTCGGAGTACACACTCCAGGGGTAAGATTGTGAAAATTGTACGCATTCTGCCATCACTACTTCTGAGTGACTGAGTAAACAGGATGATGGTGGAGGACCACCCTCCTATCCCAAGTCATATGGGAGAGCACCACTCTCATCTCCTCGTATCACTAGAAGGAGGAGGGATCTCTGTCTGCTACCACACTGCGACAACCAGTATCCCTGAGTGGCCAAGCAGAGCCCCGGTAGAGCAACTACATACTACCTCCTGATACCAATAACCCATGAGTGGCTAAGTGGGTAGATCCTATATGATTAACGACCCGTTTCAACCACAAGGGAACCAAGGGTCATCAGCTATACAACTGTGCACGGATGATGCATGACACTAAGCAATACAACACCCACCAAATCATCGCGCATACCATAATATGACATGCGCAGGTCTGAATCATGTATCATAACTTGACCATCATACATCTAGGTAAACATATAAAAGTATAACTAGTGTCAACCTAATGTCATGAATAACATGGCATGCAACCAATCTTAAGCACATGTTTATACGTGTATACTCTACGAAGCGAGAGTATCAAAGTGAGACTGTATAGATGTAAACATAGTTATCATAAGTTCAAGCACCTAAGTATCAAGCAGGATAATCAAAAGCAGGATAAAGGTTATAACATACTACTACCATAACAACAAGTCATACATACAATATCAGAAGTAAGGAGTTAAGTCAGAGGTACCTGCCTCCCATAAAGATGCTCATTAGTGAAGAGAATCTCAATCCAGAAATCCAAAAACAAATCAATGTTCCGTATTAGGTACATAATTCTTAGTTACCAAAGCACTTGATAACTAGCTAAATGTAGCTACAACTCTAATAGAAATATCCTATAAGTAATAATCACTAATTAGCTCAAATCAGTGATTATTTCCTAATTAGGTCGAATCACGGTTCAAGTTAGACTTACCCCGCACTTAAAACCAAGTGACCATCTCGACTTAACCTAATCCCTTAACCAAGTATTTCCAAGATCACAAGAATCAAGCTACAACTTTATCAGACATAAATTAACTTGGAAACAAAGATCCAATTTCCCAAAACGCATGTAGCTCACGGCATAGGCACAGTATCAGAGATCAACCCCACAATTCCTCCACCTAACAGTTACGGCAGGAAACCACAGAAGATCAGATTTGAACACAAATAACTACACTTGATTCCAAATTAACATCAACCAAGAACAGCTCCTATTCACATTTCCAAATTGGACCAAGAATCAAAACAACTCCAAGAACTCCTAAAATAGAAGACGAACAGCAACTTATAGCTCCAATCAACAAAACCACACGACACTGATCAAACACAGGTTGATCTCCATACCTCACGGCAAAAGCTTTAAACCGCAATCCCATACCTAACAACTCCCTCAACAGATCTAGCTCACAGCAAAAACAGAGGAACAAGATCAGAGTATCGATTACACAGTGCATCAATAGCGATTTACCGAACAGAAACCCAAATTCCAAACCAAGAAATCCAACAGTATTCGATTCCAGAACTACAGAACAAATCCAAGCAGGAACGATTTCAAAACCACATTTCTATCACGATCAGTAATCTAAATCAGAAACTATCTCTTCTTTACTGATCTAACACAAACCATCATCACTATCAACGCAACAAATCACATAACTGACTAGAACAGAAATCCAAATCAGACAACGGACCCATCAACTCTGCTCTAGCAGGATTCTACACAAGATGACAATCGAAAACCAAGTAATCCTCACCTGAGATCTGTTGCCGGATCAGGGATCGCCGGGAACAGCTCTGCCACAGGGACTCCTCTGTTCGGTTCTGTATCCAGCGAGGTCAGAGGCCGCGAGGATGAAATCCCCTAGCCCAAGCTCTGTCCCCTGGAGTCCAGCAACATCCTCAATTCACTGGAGATCAGAGGGCCGCAAAACTTTCCACCGGCGGAGTTGGCAAATCGGAAACCCACCTCCATCCACCACGCGACGCGCTCTTGACAGCCTCGGCTCCCGTACCCGCAACGATTAGAAAGAAGGAAGGAGGATCGCAGGTGGAGGTGACCGGCTGAGCCAATCAGCGACTTAGAGTCCTTCCCTCGAGTGGAGTAAGGAGAGAGCTCGAGTGGATCCCAGTGAGGGGCGATCGGTGGCGCTGCTAGGGTAGCTCGGACATTGATCGGCCGGCAGCGAGCTCATGGTTGAGAGTGGCGATCGGGAGTGAAGAGAGAGCGAGGGTGAGTCGGCGGCGGTGGAAACAAAGGGGATCGGCGAATTTAAGTTTAATAAGAAAAGGGAAAAGATTTATAAATAACCTTTTTCTTCGAAAACAGTCTTTTTTCACTTATCTATTTATCCCTGTGAACTCTCAAAAAGATTTCAACAACAAAATTTAAAAAAAAATTTCAAAAATTCTCAAAATTTTCCTTGGCTATTTTCTATTGAAACCATAGAAATTAACTTGTCATATTTAACACACCAGCTTGGAGAGGGAACATTTGATGTCCCTAGTGTAAAGGCTAATTTGACCGTCAAAGACTTATAAAGGGATCATCACTAACTCTTCACTCCGGCTTGGAGATAAGGTATAGACTTTCCAGACACTTATAAAGGCTATGTTATTTTATCTTGATCGTTTCAGTAGTTTACACTCCTCTTAGTCCCTTCATTGATCATCGGAGGGGTAATGCCGACCCGGACTAACACTCAGGTCTCTTTTCTCGAAGGATCCCTTACAATCACTACTCAAGGAAGAGGAAGAAAGGAGTCCAAGCGGGTAAAAACAAAGACTCCACCATTGAAGAGATATGGAAAAGAGAAGATGGCGGATGGGCACATCAAAGAGATATGGAAGAAGGAGAGGAGGTCGACGGAGGGGGAAGAAGGGGAGGAAAGAAGGGGATTAGGGGGAAAAAGTAATGTAAATTTTATCACTTGTTAGTTTATGAATTTTAATTTTTTAATGTTGATCGTTAATTAGTAATTAAATATTTATTCGATCATAAATTTAACAATTTATTCTAATATCAGTCCTTAAATTTCGAAAAAAAATTTATTCGGTCGCTAATCTAAAGATCAATTTTAAAATCCATCATTAATTTATAATGAAAATTTTACTCGTTAACTAATTTAATGACTAATTTTAAAATATATCATTAATTTATAATAAATAATTTAATCAGTCGCTATTAAGGACTTAATTTATTTCGGTTGTTAATTTATGATAGATTATATTATTAATCCTAAATTAATGATTAATTTTAATATTCATAAATTAAATTATAGTTGTTTTAACGGTAAATTGTAGAAAACTCCCTAATCTCCATTTAATCTTTACATGCACTCTCCATTTGATAAAATTTACATTCACTCTATGATAGATTGAGTATAAAAGAGTGAAAATTGAATATACAGTGTAAAGATTTAAGTATAAAAAAGTGAAAATTGAGTATACGATTTTTTGATATGGTGGATGCAATCTTATATACTTAAATTTTTAACTTTTATACTCAACTTTCTTCAAATAATACTCATAAAGTTGTCTTGTCAATTCTATCAGGGACTGCATGTAAAGAAAATTTTGAATGAGGACTGCATGCAAACATGAATTTGAGAGTGGGGAGTTAAGAAAATTTTCTCTTGTTTTAATAACCCAAAAAATAAAGATAAATTTGAAAATAAAATATACAAAGAGATGAAGTACATAGATTCGAAGAGAAGTATCCTTTGTATAATAAATGAAAAACATACCTCTTTACAATTCCAATAAAAAAAACTTAACCTTTTGATTTTTACCCAAATTAAATTATGTGGCATAAAATTTTAAATATTTTTTTTATAAAACTTAACCTTTTCATTTACTTTTATCAATCATATTTTTGAGTGTAAATTGGATTTATTATTAAAATATTTTCAATATCGTAACTTAATTTCTAAAACTAAAAAAAATAAAATAGAGGGAGTTTTTTTTTAAAAAGGAATTCGCATTTTTCATCCGCCCCTTCCACCGAAGATGCCCTTCTTTCCTTTCAAGCATTGCCTATAAACGAAATGTATTCTTTCCCTGCGTGCAACCGCGTAGCTTTCCATAAATTCTTATAGGCGCGCAGCCGATTCGGCGATTTGCTTCTTGAACTCTCAGATTGTGTTCCCCTTTTCTTGATTCGACGAGATCCGAAAACCCTAATCCAATTCTGCTCCCGACGCATCAGATCTACATCCGCTGCCCTATCGGAGGTGCGTAGATCTCGCTGGGCGGCGGCGGCGGCGATGGGGAAGAAGAAGAAACGGTCCGAGAAAGTCTGGTGCTATTACTGCGACAGGGAGTTCGACGACGAGAAGATCCTCGTCCAGCACCAAAAGGCCAAGCACTTCAAGTGCCATGTCTGCCACAAGAAGCTCTCCACCGCCGGGGGAATGACCATCCACGTACTTCAGGTCCACAAAGAGACCGTCTCCAAGTAAGCATCCAAACCCCTTTCAGCCCGACTATTGGAATTAGTCATGGACGACGATGGCTAAGCTTATTTTGTCGTTAGGTTAATAGATCAATACTTTTCTCGGATTTATTTGACCTATCGTTTATAAATTTTGACATCATCGTCGGAGAACATATTGGTCATTTGCAATTGCATACGAACTTATTCTCATTTAGCTAATTTTCTTAGGTGCATGCATGATGCATATCACTTCTTTTATTTTTAGTTTTATATTGTAAATCCAATTAGAAATATGTTTATATTAGTTAGATGCTTTCGTTCTTGCTAGTTAACCTGTATGTTTTGAAGCCTTAAAATGATCATTTCTATCATTCCGAATCTCTAGATCCTTTTTAACAGTGTACTGATTTGGCTTGCGCATTAACAATCTTGAAGTAAAATTGATTCCAGAAAGTTAATCGTGCAGTTTTCATATGCAATATATAGGTTATCGTTATAATTAATAATCTTGCCTTATGTTATTTCCTACATGAATGAACATCTGCTCCAATTGCACATTTCTCATATGCTGTATATAGGTTATCATTATAATTGACAAAAAAATTTTATGATATTTTCTACATGAATGAACATCTGATCCTTGTTTTATTAACTTTTTCACTGGTCAGTAAAATCATGATCTCTGTTGCATCCTTTTTTATTCTATGAATATCATTTTTTTCCTTTCATCTAGGGTCCCTAATGCTAAGCCTGAAAGAGATTCAACAGAAATTGAGATTTATGGCATGCAAGGAATTCCTCATGACATCTTAGCAGCTCATTATGGAGAAGGTAAAATTCTATGTTTGGTCTTCCTTTCATGACCATCTATTAAATTATCCACATATGAAGATATACACTTGTTTGTATCTTTGGTCTATGTTACTTTTAATTATGTGTGTGCGTGTGTTCAATTTCTACTTTAAGTTTATTTGCATTTTCTTCAGTTTGAGGATTTTAATTCACAATTGATATACCTTGTCTTTAATATTCTTGGGCTCTATTCATAGCTATCAGTTAATGGTATATTTAGTGTATTCATTCTTCATTTGCTTGACATGTATTTCCGTATCTTCTTTAGACACACACAGAAAATTGCAACTATGAGCTATGGATGGATGGCATACACATCTTTGAGTCTGAGCACTTGGCCATTTAGACGGCTTATCTTCAATTTTGCAATTTGCTTTACGTTGGAAAATTTCATCATTCTGGCAATAAGTCAGCAAAGTGTTTCTTTATGCTGTCATTCTTTTAAGCTGTTGCTTTCTCTATTTACTGTGGTGCTAAGTTTTCAAAACCTGTCCTTCTACACTTTGATAATTTCCATCTTTTGATTATCATCCAAAGGATTTGAATTGCTATTGTCGATGCAGTTCTTATGTTTGGCAATGAGTTTATGGTGAAATTTTCTATAGATGAAATAGATATAGTGGTTTTTCTTTACATAGACCCCACTAGTAACATGCCTTCCACTATATTGTTACAATTGTGGCATATATTCTAACTCTGTTGACAATAAGCTAAAGTAAACAATGCCTAGGAACATTTTCATAATTTATGTGGCTTAGTGTATTTTCTTTATTGGATGTGTTTCCTATCTGCCGCATTAAGGCTACGTTTGGTAAGGCGTAATATGCTTTGTAATGTAATCCATATTACATTACAAGATTGATGATTTTGTTTGATATAGTTTTAAAACTGTAATGTAATGTAATCTGGATTACAAAAGCTAGTTAAAGTTGTGTAATCTGGATTACAAAGCAAACTGCATGTAATCCTGGATTACATTCCAACCCTAATTTCATTACAGACTTGATTACATTACCCCAACCAAACATAGCTTAAAGAACCATGTATAATCAATATCTCTGTTTAGTGAATGAACTTAGATTCCTTGCTGATTTCTCCACACTTACCCTAATCCTCTGCCTCACTCACGTCATTCCGCTCACAGATCAGTATCATTGATCCTTCTTTCCTCATCTTCTTGTCCTTCATCTTCCTAGATTTTTTTCTCCTCTACCTTTCCTCCTGCTGCATGCCCCTTTACTTTTTTGTTTTTCAACCTAAAGAGATCATCCTCTTTGTCTTTGTCTTCATCTTTCCTTCCTCCCTAACCCAACATCTTGGCCAAGGGCCATGTCACACTCTCTCAACTGCCCATACTGTTCTCTAAAACAATTGAAACAAAATAATATAGCCATGTAGCAAAACTGTCCTTGCACTGCATTTTGCTCCAAGAAAAAATGTACTCAATTGCTTGCATTATTGCATCCTGAACTTGTTTATTTAAGATTTCATCACTGCACAGATGTTATCCAAATTGTGGGAGTTCAGATTCGTTAGTTGGCTGAACCATTTCTGAAAAGATGGTTAATATTATTGGTATTTTAGTACTTGATGCTGTTAACTGTTGTTTCTTTATCAAATGGGAAGTTTATTCATCAGGATTTTATCAAAGAATCCTGTGCAATTAGTATTTCAGTCTAATGGTTGAAATTTTGTTAACTTCTAGATTATCTTCATTTCTCTATTCCACTTGCATGAATACTATGGAAAACTAGTTATCTTTTTGTTAATTTCATAAGATAAATTTTGAGGATAGTATTGCCTAAGATTTACATTTCTTACCATATATTCTCATCCGTGGAGATCCTTTAACTGGTACACCATTTTGTAGATTGTTTATTCTGTTGAACCTGAACAGAAGAGTAGATCAAAAGTTGTTTGTCTGGAGTTTTTCTTTTTCTATTCTTTTAATTGATTATTTATTTGAGGTCTAAACTACACAAATAAAAAAAATGCTTAAAGTAAGAAGAGCTTGTATCCTATAATTAAATGTGGATGGATTGATTTTTGACTCGTCACTAGTTCCTACTTCAGACTGTCTGTGTGCTCACTGTTTAAACTTGTACTTTGCTAGCCATGGGACTGAAATGTTCCGCCCTATTTAATTTAATAAAAAATCAATTGCAAATTGCAATAGATATCATTAGTATTTTTTAAAAAAAAATGTAAAAAAGTTTGAGAAATCCAATTCAGCCCAACTCTAATATAATATAATCTAAAATAAAAAAGATTGTGTATAAAGACAAAATATTATAAAATCATTTACAAAAAAGGGGGAAATTATCCTATACTCAGTTCACCCAAGAAAAAATTGTGGACATTTGCAACTTAATTGACTTGGGCCTGAACTCAGTTACTTGTTTTAATAATGAGTTAGGTTTAACTTTCGAGTGTGTAGAGTATAAGGTTAATAGGGTTATTTGTCTAGTGGGGTTAGTTTCACTAAGGTATTTTTATGATTAGGCTTTGATCATTTCTTTGTATACATATACATATTCCTTTAGAACATATTTAGAATATTCTCTTTCCCATGCTTAACATGGTATTAGAGTGACCCTTAAGTTGCTCCCAATATAAAGTAAAATGACAATTTTGACAGTGTGGTATTGTTTAACTTGAATATTTTGGGTTTATTCTAGTAAAAAATTCATGTTATTTATTTCCATTTTGTGTGCTTGTTTAATGGTAATAAAATCATTATCTTACTTTTAAAATGTTTGTGCAGATGAAGAGGCGGCACAAAAATGGCCAAAGTGGAAGTTCCAGCAAGTGGGCTTGTTGGTGGAATAGTTCCTAGTTCATTGGGCGTTAGATTTGCTCCCCCACCTGCATATGGTGCAGTTCCTCCAATGTAATGTTTATGTTTACTTCATTTAATTATTTGGAAATGTATGGTTTTGAAACTTCTAGTTTTTGTGCCTTATTGAAGTTCTCATAGTTCATGCTCTTACATGATGCATGTCTTACCAGATACAATCCTGCTTTTCGTGTACCACGTCCAACTTGGCCTATTCCAGATGCTAGACCACAACCTTGGTTTCCTCAAGTGTCTGTTCCATTTACTCCAGCTGTTGTAGTGCCACAGCAGCCCTTATTTCCTATTCAAAATCCTACGACTCCTTTACACTCCACTTCTACCCCTCTAATTGAGTCACCATTACAAGCTGGTCCCCCTGGCCTACCCACATCTATACCAGCGATGGTGTCTCAACCGCTGTTTCCTATTAATAATCCAGTTGGTGTCCCTTCTCAGAGTTCCCCATTTTTAGCAGCATCGACAACATTAATTTCTTCAAGCTCCCTAACAATGTTAAGTGGTGCTGTTGATTCAAATTCAACATCAAATACTCCTACAGGAGGTGGTTACGTTGCACCAAATGATCAAGGTGAAATATCTTAAAGTTTCTACATCTATGTACATTGAAATTGTGAGTGTGATCACGATTATTTCTATCTTATGATGATTAAAATGATCTGGGTAGACCATCAGGGTGCCTCCTTTTTTTCTAAATTTTCAAAGGGGTATTCCTTCTTGGCATATTTTTAAAAAATAAAAAAGAAAAAAGAAAAAAGGTGACATCTTTTATGTTCTTCCATTAGCCATCTAACTTTTCCAAAGAAAGCCAAAATCAGATATGAAGTCTACCAAATCTTGAAGACTATTTATCATGTACATGGTCACAGTAGAGTTTAAATATGTTGGAAAGCCATATAAGTTAGATGTTGTTTATGAAACTCTCTAATTGATTAAAAAAAGATAAAAGGAAACATGTTTCACTTTGCAACTTATTCTCTTGGAAAGCTTAGCTCAATGTAAATGAACCTTATGTTCCAAGTTTCTTTACAACAAATATCAACCAAAAATGCCCATTTGAGTGAGTTAATGTATTACTTTTTTTTCCCTCTTCAGATGGTGCCTTGTATGCAAACTCCCATATGTATGCTTCTGGTCCAAACACTGAGAACCCTTCAATTGGACCTCCACCTGTGATATCCAACAAGCCCCCTGCCTCCCATGCCACCGCAAATGAGGTCTACTTGGTTTGGGATGATGAGGCAATGTCAATGGCAAGTTTCTGAAGCATAGTTTATTGGTTGAACTTTTTTTTCTTAACTTGCTACTTAATGCATAACCTTATTCTTGTTTTATATATGGTTTCTTAATGTGGGACTATTGTACAGGATGAGAGAAGAATGTCTCTGACAAAGTATCAGGTGCATGATGAAACTAGCCAGGTAAGTTTTTATTGCCTCCTTTTTTTCATTTTGATGGATGCCAAATGGATTTGTAATTTGGGTGCAGATCCAGAAGGTAGGAAACCAGCAAAAATAATCATTAAAGTTAATTGTTTTATATTTCAACATACTCATCCCATCTTAATTCCATTTCTACTTTAATATGCAGTAAGAATGATTTTATGAAAAATTTGTATATTTTTAAGAGGAATTTATCGCCCTTGGAGTTTTCTATGAAGCTTTAGTTTCAAGTGAACTCGATTACTATGAACGATATTCTTCTATTTTCCAATCCTCAACATTCTAGTTCTCCTGGTATTTTCAAATTTTTTTCAATTGGAGTTTACATAGTTTCTATTTTTAGTAAGTTTTATAAAACTGACAAGCTTGTGCTGCAAATGAGCGAGGGTTGCCTACCTAGCACCAGGCCTATGCGAAAATGTGTATGTACTGTGTTCTGATCTAGTTTTTGGTTTTATTTATTATCCCTCTTGCTTCTTAATGAGTGGGGGCTTAAGTTGAACAAATCAAGAATATATGCCAGCAGGCTTTTCTCAATTTGTAGCATTTCTTGTTATCTGTTTTTGATCACATTGGCGACCAGAATGGTACAGGTCAGCTTTCATTCAGATGCAAGTTCACTACCTCAGATCAGTTAGATTATTCAACTTAAAGAATAGCAATACTCTTTTTGCTACTTCACTCCCACTCTAATTTATCTTTTGTTTGTTTCATGTTACACTCAGATGAACTCCATTGATGCAGCCATAGACAGAAGGATATCTGAAAGTCAGCTCGCCAGCCGCATGACATTCTAAACCCCATTAGATCGGTGGAGGTTTTGACCCACTTGCTATTTGTTCTCTGAACAACTCGAATAATGAAGCACCAAGGTCTGACCGGCATATTAGTATTGGAACATGTGTGGAGGTTGGTTGATTGTGCCATTCCTATGAAGACTTTAGACATTATGCAGAATTTAGAAAGTTTGTTGTTTAACTTAGTGGCTGATCTAGCAAGTTTGTTGTTTAACTTAGTGGCTGTTCTCAAAGTTACTCTTGGTAGCTCTTAATTAACATTATCAGCTGTTCGTCAAATTAATACCATTGTTTCGAGTTGATGTTGGGTCTCTATGTAATCTCTTGACGGTGATGCTAAATTTGATGCTAAGTGCGGGTTTGAATTTTGATAGTCTGGATTTGATTCTGGAAAGTGTATCTGTGACTTTGGCTGTCTGATACAATTTATTTTTTTATTATTTATGAAAAAATAGAACGACATGAAAGTGCCCTTATAATCATTGTGTTTGTGATATCTATTTAGATGCTAAAAAGGCTATTTGTTCGTCCTAACGATTTTGTCAATCAATTTCAAAATTAATACGGAAGATATACATGATGGAGTTATTAGTTCGTTGCAACATGTATTTTACTCTTACTCTGACATTTTTTTTATTCTAGAAAAAAGTTCGAGATACTTTAGTATGCCTGTTAAATCGTTATCATTGAGTCAACTCTTTTCAAGCTTCAAAACGGTACGATTTATGCCCCGGCCTGGTGTGATTGTCCAAGGTCGGGAGAGTTTCCCAGGCAACTGTTCGTCAAGATCCATTTGAGTTTTTTTTTCTATTTATTCTGATAATAAATAAAAATTTTTGATAGGATCGAATCTATTACCTTCTCATGATTAATCGGATGGATAGACAAAAAGGGTGAAATGGGAGGAAGACAAAAAGGGTGAAATGGGAGGAAACAAAAATGATATGCTAGTGAAAAAAATTAATGAAAATTTTAAGGAATGATGTGATATTTTATATACAGCGACATCTGACGGGTTCTTCTTCAACATATAGTTTGATTTAAATAGTGGTCGAAGATCGCCGATGATGTTCGGACGACAATCGAATATGTACATATAAAATGTCATATCTTTTATTAAAATTTTTATTAAATTTTTTCACTGTATAATAGCTCATTGAGAAAATATAGAAATGTTGAAAGACACAAATTAATTAGGCACTTAGTTTTTATCTAAAATCAAAACGATCAAACGGATCTGTTCGTAATGGAGTGGACGAGTCTATAATGGATGGATTGACATATCATCTTGACAATATGAGAAATCTTAAATTCAATATAATCTAAGATGAAAAGATGGATTACATATTAGGCGGGTCAACTCGAACCTATTAAAAAATAACAATAAAATACATAAAAAAAATAAAAAATTAAATTTTAGTTAGGGATTAGGCCGGTCAAATTCAAAAGACTATTAAATTTTTCATTTTAATTTTAAATTTGAAAAAAAAATCCCAATCCGTAGATCAATCCAAATCTGCCATGGTTTGACTCACGCGTGTCATGATCCCAAACAGATCGGTATGTTGGAATCCTTCATGACAAACAATTTAAATTTCACTATAATCTAATTAAATTGTTTGTAGGGAAGGATCAATCCGTCCTACCCAAATGAATCTAAAACTCCAAGAACCAACGTCTCTCTCACTTCTATCGTGGTTATGGTGCCTTTGGAGTTATGGTATAACAGAAGAATGACTAATCATCATTCCAGATATTTATAGATCGATCTCACAGTTACGGTGCATTTTGTAAGAATTTTTCCTCCAAATAAGACGTAAATCCTTGGACGCTGAACTTCTATATTGTCCGCCATGAACGCTTTCCGATTTATCCTAGCGGTCGGTAAAAATTTTTTATGAGATCGAATCAATCGCTGAGATTTAACGTTATCCAACCTCATTAATATATCATGATTATCGTATTCACTGATTATAGTGGTGGCACAAAATATTCCCGTTTCTCTAGTCAGATTAATAAATCCCATCTCGTCCGATGCTCCCTTTCTCAATCCTTCATTGTCAGCAACCAAATGCAAATCCACGTCGACACCGAGTTTGATGCCAACCGCCCGCCTGCTGATTTTGACAGCTCTTAATGTCCCCTTCCTAATCATGATAATAATGTATAATAAGCTTGAATGATTTCAATCAATTAAAATTTATCATATTTAACATTATAATCTAATAAACATAAATCGATAATAATATTTTTAAATTTATTATATTAATTATTATGATTATAATTATTGTGTTTGTATCTCATATTTATTATTTTCATTATTATTTGGACAAATTGTATAAATAAGTTTATTGACTTCCATAATAACACCATCCAGAAATTCTTATTCTTTATTTTTTTTCTTTACTCTTTCATGATATTAGAGTCCCGATGCTTCTTCTGTTATTAGTTCTTCATCTAAATTTTCATTCTACTCTTCCATGACATCTCGACTTCCTCTTTTATTTTCTTCATTTGATTCTTCGATCGATATATCTATTTTCTTTTTAATCTTCATCTATGTTTTTCCTCATTTTCGTTTTTTTAATCATCCTTTTCAATTTTTTAATCGTGTTTATGCACTTTTTTTTATTCTTGCTTTTCATTTTTTCTCCTCTGCTTTTCGTTTTTCTGTTCTTCTGATTTTTTTTTTCTCGCAAGCTTCCCCGCCGGTGATTTCTTAGCTTCCTCCTTCATGACTACAGGCCATCGTCTGTGCCATAGCTTGCTATCTCTATCGCCTTCGTTTCTAGCCGTTGAGCTACATCAATGTCATTCATTCGAGCAACTTCCTATTTAAGTCAAAAGCAAAATTATTTTCGATATCAAATACTCAACGATATCAAGGAGGCCAAAAATAAAATTTCGAACAATGTCAAATTTGTCACATCATTGGTCATATTGGTCGTCATTGCTCTAGACAATGATTGGTCATATAGTCGGAGAAGATGTTAGATTTGTCTGGACATATTAGTTTTCAATGTTTTAAAAAATTTGACTCAAATTTCGTTGGTAGTCATGCACCTTTAAGACAACTAACTTTCACAATATGGTCCTGCATCTTCAAATTGACCATCACCTTCATTTGGGCAATTTATGAATGAGTCGTCGGATGGCCTCCGGCCATCCGCCCGAACCCAAACTATAACCTAAGGGGCACGGTGAACCCTAGAGGGGATTGGAATAAATTGCGGCCGGATCGCAATCACGATCCGACCGCAATTTTAGTGTGGACCAGGGATGAACCAGTGATTTTGGGACCAGAGGATCCCCTCTAGAGCATTTTCAATTTTTATCTCTCCTAATATTGTTTCATCGACTCCTGAGAACTCAGGTTGGCATACGAATCTTGGAGTCACTCATCATATTACACCGAAGTATGATATTCTCATGTAAGTTTCACCTTATCATGGATCAAACATGGTACAAATAGGTAATGACTCATGTTTACATATTACTCACTTTGAAAACACATCCTTTAACTCATGTTGTCAAACTTTTCATATGCACAACACTCTTCATGTTCCTTCTGTTATCAAAAATTTACTTTCATTTGTCAATTTGCTCTTGATAATAATGTGTTCTTTGAATTTCATTCTCATCATTATATTGTGAAGGATCCCATAATAAGAATGATTCTACTTCGAGAAACTATCAAAGATGACCTCCATCATCTTCAACCCACCTCTACCAAAGCATTTATCGGGGAACGCACAAACAAATTTTCTTGGCATGCACATCTTGGTCATCCGTCTCTACATCTTGTTTAGAATATCATTAATCAATATGATTTACTAATTTCTTTAGTCCCATCATCTCATTTATGTGAAGCTTGTATAAAAGTAAAATCTCATAAATTATCTGTTGTGTCTTCTACTCACACATCTAGTTTTCCTTTGAAAATTATTCACTCTGATGTATGAGGTACTGTTGTCATTCTATCTAATCATGGTTTTATTTATTATATTATTTTTATTAATAACTTTAGCAAGTTTACTTGGATTTTTCTATGAAAAGAAAATCAGATTTCTTTGATATTTTTTGTTATTTTCAAAAGCATATTGAGCATTATTTCGATCGCAAAATACTCTCCCTTCACTTGATTAGGGAGGAGAGTATTAAGTGCTTCATCATCATCTTACCTCTTCTGAATCTTTCATTGAGTCTCTTATTCCCACACTCCTGAACAAACATCGCCAAATAATTGAAATTGCCTTAGCTCTTCTTAATTATGCCTCAGTTCCATTTAAATTTTGGGATGACATCATCCAAATCGCAGTCTAGCATATCAATCGTTGACCCACTCTACTACTTTAAAACAAGTGTCCTTTGGAGATATTTTATAATCACCCTCCAAATTACTCATTTTTTCGTATCCTTGGTTGTGCATATTATCCTTGGTTACGACCTCTCTAAACACAAGTTTAACCCTCACTTTCAATAATGTGTTTTCCTTGGTTATATTAATTTGTATCATGGGTACTGTTGCATTCATATTTCGTCTGGATGGATATATATTTCTTGACATGATACTTTTGATTAGTCTCTGGGATGAGCATCCCGGTGTGGACATGTGGCATAGGGAAGCTATGTGGCAGGGTCAACCGAACTAGAGCCCCGAGGTCAGATCGGCAATTGGGCTCCCGAGACTACCTCGGGAGAATGGAAGAAAGCTCCCGAGGTTAGACTAGGAATCGGACTCCCGAGACTATCTCGGAAAAATGGATGAAGGCCCCAAGGTCAGCTCGGGAGATGAGACTCCGAGACTGACTCGGGAGAGTAGAGCTCAAAGATCAATATAGGAGTCCGAAATATCGACTTCAAGTATTCGTTCCTCCTTCCAAAACAAGAAAGTCATCGGATAATTATCATTCACAATGCATAGTAATTAAGGCCTTAATGATCGCAGCAGCCGTTACCGAAAGATAGGATAGCTATCAAGTGACTGATGATTAAGGAATATGGAGGAGAACGTGGGGACACGTGTCATAAAGACCTCAGATATATAAGATGCCCCGACATCCAGGTAAAGGGGTAAGCTTTCTGAAACTATAGCAAACTTGATTCCTTGTTGTCCTCCGAGAAAGATAAGATTTCTAACTTGAGCATCGGAGAGGGCTCCACCGAAAAATCTTCCGATGTGTTCCCGTTAATGCTCGTGTTAATCTCGCAGGGTGTGGACATCCTCTCCCCGTCACCATCGTCGCGGGCTACGCTTTGGTGACTCGTTGTCCGCGTCATTCGCTTCCGGAATAAGTTTGACACTGTCTGTGGGAAACATCAAAGCACTAGAAGGAGCACCGTGATGACAGATCCAGAGGGACAACCCATCATTCTGACGAGGGAGAAGTTGGATCGTTTAGTCGCCAATGCCGTCAGAGGAGCGCTGGAGCAACATCAGATTGAGCAAGCCACCTCAAGACGAGCCGCTTCAATACAGGTCGAAATCCCAAGAATGTCGACCTCACATCACCGAAATTGAAGATTTGTCTCGCCATTGGCGAGACCGGCAATAATAGCTCCACCGCCCCAGTGAGATTCCTTGGGAGAAATGGAGAGGGCACATACTGTCGCCTCCAGCGCTTTACGGCAGGAAGAGAGGCCGAGAAAGATCGAGGCCTCCAAAGCCCTCACGAAGTCTTCATCTACCCCTTTTTCTCCGGGCATCATAGCGGATCTCATGCTCAAGCAATTCCGTGGACCAGGAATTGCTGATTACGATGGGAAGACGGATTCGGAGTACCATACCTGCATGTTCAAGAATGCGGCTCTTCTACACCAATACACAGATGGTGTGAAGTGTCGGGTGTTCTTGAACACCTTATCAGGGGCCACCTAGAGATGATTTCAGAGGCTGCCCCAAAATTTGATAAACTATTTTTTGGAGTTTAGAACCGTTTTCCTAGAACACTTTGCCAGCAGCCGACGATACCAAAGACGGCATTGAACCTGTTCACCCTCAAACAAAAGACTAAAGAACCACTGAAGGACTATATCCAGCGGTTCTATCAAGTGGCTCAGGACGTGCCAACCACCACCTCAGTGATCCTCATCAGCGCTTTCATGCAAGGACTCTCTGAAAGTGATTTCTTTCGGTCATTGGTGAAGAAGCCACCGGCTAGCTTCGACGACTTATTGGGGCGGTCAGTCAAGCACGTCAACGTCGAAGAGGTGCAGCACACCTGCCGCAAGGATTCGGCGGGAGTCCCTATCCAGATCTCGGTACGATCTGAGAGGAGAGAACCACCCGCACCAACTTGAGCAAAAGATTCTGCTTAGGGAAGGATCACTGGGCTGACAAGAAGAGGTTGGTGGAGACGATTGACACCAAGGGACCCGAGCCACCGAAGAAGTATTGTGACTTCCACGATAGCACAATGCACTCTACAGAGGAGTATTATACCTTGAAAAGAGGAGGTCTAAGGACGCAGATGCCAAACACCACAAACAGTGGAACAAAATGGAATATCGACGACGATCCCCTCGCCACAACCCTTCCTCTCATCAATGACCATCAGGGGAGGATAGATCCAGGCGTCGGTCCCGGTCACCTTCGAGGGGAAGAAGTCGGGAGATAGTGCCCCACCAATCTATCTCCCCTGAAAGGGATCCCAAGAAAGGCAAGGCTCTAGCTCGTGGACCTCCATCGGGCCGTGTGGAAGTAATCTCAAGAGGTCAGAGTGGAGGAGACTCTCATCAGGCAAGGAAGGCCCATACCCACCAGTTGAAAAATTACGCCATCAAGACAAGTAAGGACAAGCGCCAGGGCCCTGTTATTTCCTTCGGCCTTGACAATCTGGAGGATGTGGAAACTCCCCACAAAGATGCACTGGTAATCCTCGCCCGAATAGCTAATTACGAGGTTAAGCGCACCTTTGTGGATATAGGTAGCTCCATCAACATCCTGTACAAGGAAGCTCTAGACCAGATTCAGGTCGACGAGGATGAGTTGCATCCTGTCTCCATGATAAGCACCATTTTATTGATTATTTTAATTGCTTAAATCCATGTTTGATCTATGTTTTTATTGCTTAATTGTGATTTTACCCTAGGTTTTGGAACTTTATCTTATTTTGGACTTAATTGCAAATTTACACAATTTTTGGATTATTTGACCACTAATTTTCTGATATATTTTTGTAGGCAAGAAAGGATCCTGGACCTAGGGCATATAGGGTCAAACTTGAGTCGGAAGTGAACCGGATCGAATTATCAAACCTACGATTAATCCGGGCCGTCCGATTCAAGAGCGGCTAGATCTGAGCCATCCGGGACGATCTGAAGCAATCCGAGCTAGGGTTAGGGTTGATCAAGCTCTATGATCAAGATCTGAAGGTTTCATCCCAATCAGAGCTAAATCAACCGTTGGATCAAGCAAGGAGGCTCTAGAGCGTCCATTCACAGATAGAGTTGATCTGGACCATCCGTTGCACATCTGGAGGATCCGAGCTACCACAAGGTAGATCCTGACCCCAGATCATCATCATAAAAGTTTGGCTCCAATCAGACCAAGATCTGCCGTTGGATCTCCTCCAATCAATCACAGCCGTCCATTTGTTCCTATTTAATCAGAAACGCTGCGCAGCCAAGCCTTGTCGCGTCTCCGCCGCAGCTTCGTCTTCTTCAGTTCTTCTTCAGTTCTTAGCGAATTTTCTTCAATCCAAGGGGCGCGACCCCTCAATTCTTCTTCTAGATCAATTGCTAGGCTATTGGGAAGGTTCTCGGTGAAATTCCAGCTCCGAATTGGCCAAAACAGAGTTGTTGTGAGGTCTCCGCAGCTCTGTCATTTATAGCTTCAATCTCGGTTTTGCTCCATCCTTCATCCACCCGAGCAATTCAGAGGGGTTCCCTGGAGTGTTCGGCATCATCCCCACACCATCCGCGCACTTGGACAATGCCAGATTGAGGAAAGCGATTCGAAATTCAGATTGGTTCAGAGTGTGAGCTAGATTTGAATTGTTGAGCTGTTTCTCAATTGTTTGCTGAGCTTGCGGGTTCGAGGCTCACTCTTGCTTGACGACCAAGAAGCATTTGAGCTCAGGGAAGATTGATGATTAGTTTACTTGGTTAATTTTAATTGTTTGTAGCTGCAATTTTAATTTCTGCACTGTCTCGTTTCTGAATTTTTTTGTATCAGCACTCAGATTTCGTTTGTTAATTGGTTTCAGCTGTAATCTAGCTTTAATTCTTCAAGTTAAGAAGTTTAGGAGTATGTTTAGTAAACAAGCAATTTAGTTTCACTTAGTTTTACAGTTTCGGCATTTGCGTATCGGTTTCGGCATCTGCGTATCAGATTCAATCGATTTCAGTTTCAGTTTTCTGAATTTGTTTTCAGTTGTAATTAGGTTTCAGTCCTCATGTTTGCAAGTGTTAGATAGGCAATTTGAAGAGAGCAATTGAAACTAGTTTAGTTTGCTTCACATTCGATTTAATTTCTGCACTTTTGCTTAGATTTTCTATTCCATCTGTTGCGTGCCAAATTCAGTTCGTGCATCAATTTTACTTCAGTTGGTATTTCTGAAATTTATGTCACTTAAGCAATGGCTTCATTTAAGCTTCTTTGAATTCTAGCATGCGTGTGAGTTCAGCTTGCATCTGTTGCTTGTGCATTCAAAACATTTCTGAAATTCTGTTTCGTTTCTGCCATTGATCAATTCTGAATTCAAATTACTACATCTCGGCATGTTGTTTCTGAACTGTTGCTACATTTTACACTAATTCATGCAATTCTGAATTTATTCTTTCCATTAGATGCTTCTGAATTGGACATCTTAAATTCTGCAACTCTGAATTCATCACTTCTCTCTAGAATTGCTTCACTCGAGTTGTGTTTCTGCATTTATCTGCTGCCAAATCCTGAAGCCGATTGATGGTTTGATAGCTAGCTGTATTGCAGCAGTGCTTAAGTCTGAACTTGAACCATCAAATTGCACACCGGAATTCAGTTTGCCTCATGTGTTTGTTTGCAATCGAACTGATCTGCAGTTCTGAAACTGAATCTGCCTTGACAGTTCTGAATTTGGCTGAGTGTTGTTGCTAAATTTTTGTATCAACTTCTCTTCTGTGTATCAACTTAAGGATTAAATTGGCTTGTGCTTGAGCTGTGATTTCCATTTATGCACTTGAATTTTGGGCTTTGACATTCTGCAATTTTTTTATTTACCTGCACATCATTCCTGCCCACGGTTTTTGGGATCATGAATTTATCTCTTCCATTCAATCATCTCTGAATTGGACATTCCATTTCAGAATTCTTCAGTTAAGCATTTCTGAAGCAGCTCTTTAAATCAGTATCCATCAGAATCTGGATTGATTGATAACAGTTTTGATTTCCAAATTGGACAAGGTTGCATTAGTTGGATAAATTGTTCATTGATTGAGTTATTGATTGTCATCACTTGTTTAGCTTATTAGCTAAGTCCTTTAATCTCATGCGATTTTATTCTTGATTGTAACCCAAAACCGAATACCTATTTGAAACCCGAAAACACAAACGACACATAAATACAAGCGCGAATCAAATAATATCAACTAGCCCCGAGAAAAATACGACCTGTGGCCCCTATATTACATTTTCAGTTTTTTTATTGTAAAAAGGGTTTCCAGCATTTCATTCATTCACATCTAAATCTGATGGTCCCAACTTTCGTGACAATTTAATCTAGTAGATTCGGGACTATCACTCCACCCGCTCTTCGGCTTCACCGGACATAGAGTACAGCCGATGGGGCAGATCTCCTTGTCTCTGTCGCAGGGGGATGACACACTACAGAGGACAAGTAGGATGCCCTTCATGATCGTGGATGCCCCATCGTCCTATAAAGCCATCCTGGGCAACCGGCACTCAGCCTATTTCAGGCGGTGACCTTAGTCTACCGCCAGAAGATTAAGTTCCCGGTGGGGGAGCAGGTGGCTGAAGTCAAAGGAGACTAACTGACTTCCCGGCGGTGCTACAATGGGGAGGTTAGAACGGAATCCCGCAAGAACCCGAGGGCACATGAAACATTGCAAATCGACCTGGACCTGGTAACAGAAGTGCGAGATAAAGCAGCTACCCGACTAGTTGCATATCGACAGCGTATGCAGCAGGTGTACAATTGCCGAGTGATCACTCAGACTTTTCAAGTCAAAGACAATGTTTGGAAAAGAATCAAGTCGGTAAGCAACCCCGGAAATCTCGAGCCTCAATGGAGTGGGACTTACATCGTTGTCAAAAAGCTCACCGGAGGTAGCTATTATCATCAAGACGTTGAAGGTAAAAGGTTGGAGAGGTCATGACATGCAAATCACCTCCAGCTGTATCATGCTCGGTGAGCCATACCCAATGCAAGAGCTCGAAGTTCTTACCATCTCGCGGTGCCGAAGATGCCCGAGATGTGTAAACCTAGTCGTGGTGCTGAGGATGCCCGACTAGGAACAGTTGAAGATCCTACCATCTCGTGGTGCCGAGGATGCCCGAGATGTGTAGACCTGATGGCAGTGCTGAGGATGGCCGACCAGGAGTAGGTGAAGATCCTACTATCTCGTGGTGCTGAGGATGCCCAAGATGTGTAGACCTGGTCGCGGTGCTGAGGATGCCCGACCAGGAGTAGGCGAAGACTCTATCATCTCGTGGTGCCGAGGATGCCCGAGATGAGTAGACTTGGTTGTGGTGACAAGGATGCTTGGCCAGGAGCAGGTGAAGATCTTACCATCTCGTGGTGCCAAGGATGCTCGGCCAGGAGCAGGTGAAGATCTTACCATCTCGTGGTGCCGAGGATGCTCGAGATGAGTAGACCTGGTCGAGGTGTCGAGGATGCCCGACCAGGAGTAACTGAAGCCCTTACCATCTCGTGGCGTCGAGGATGCCCGAGATGAGTAGACCGGGCCATGATATTAAGGAAGCACTACCGGGAACAACCCAGACCTGTACCATCAGGAGGTGCTGACGACACCTCGGATATACTGGCCTGGACGAGGTGTTGAACAGGCCAAGTTCTATCCTTGTCCGCGTAGGCGAATAGCAATGCATTAAGACCTCGTCTCTCCCCTAATGTTAGACTTCACGCAAGTTGAGGAGTTTATACGAGAGAAGGAGTAAAGAGCAACATACAACATACGTGCAATTCATGAGACAGAAGATAAAAGGATTCCATTCGAAGTTTTAGCTTACACATTTGGAGTACAGTTGGAGCAACAAGGTATACAAGATAAATATATTTCATTTAGAGGTGAAGGTCGCATTTGGAATACATTCAATCAAGTACAGAAGATAAACAGAAAGTGATACAGAAGACAAAAAAGTTTCCTTCATAATTTGAGATTACATTTGGAGTACATTCCAAGGCAAAAAATAGCAGGCAAAATACAAAAGAAGAAAAGAAAATGAGTCGGCTACAACTCCTTCTCCTCAGGCGGCAGCTCCTCCTAGGCCCGACCAACGCTGAGAAAGCTGAGGTCGGCGTTTGGCTTCAACACTTCCGCTCGCCGAAGTTGCTGGACTGCCCCGTTGAAGCCCTGCTTCAGCCGTCTCAGCACTTGGTCGGCCAGAATGTCGCCAAATTCCTCAGACTGGAGGAACTTGGCCTTGAACGTCGCCTCTGCCTCCACTTGCCAGGACTCTTCGTCAGTCCATATGTCTTTAATTCTTCTGAAGTCTAGTCCCTGACAGTCTTTAGCTCGGTTGCCTCGGAGGATAGCTGGTCCCGAGCTGCCTGGGTCTCCTTGAGCCGCTCTGCGATTGCCAGGAGCTGCGACTTGGGCCACTCCAAGTCTTCTTGCAGGAGGCGGACGCCCTCTGACAGCTTCGCCTCCGGTTCTTCGGAGCGCCCTTTCTCTAGTGCTAAGTGGCTCACCTCCTCAGTATGGGTCGCTGCCAGCTCTAATAGTAGGCGCTCTTGGTGGCGAACACTGTGCAGGGAGGACTTGGAGGCTAGCAGGGAGTCCAGATAATGATCCACCTTAACTCGAAGACCCCTGTTAACGTCCACCTGCATCAGACCTTCCTCGCAAGCCCGGAAAACCTCCGCCTCTAATTCAGCTATTTGTTGGTGCAAGGCATCAGTCTCCTACTCAGAGGACAGGCGGCTACCCAGGAGAAGACATTCAGATGTGGCATGCCACAATAAATAACAACAGTTAGAAAAGAAAATGATGGTAATGGAAAAACACCAAACCTTTACCTTGAGGAGTGACTTGTGCAAACTGGCGATTAACACAGCCGAAGCGTCTGTAATCCTCCCTCGTGTGGCTTCGTGGCTCCTCGGAGAAGACGTGCCTTCGGAGTGGCAGAGGGGTTGGATAGTGGGTGCTTCGGGGGGCACTTCAGAGGGCACCTGGATATCCTCCGTCGTGCTGGATGCTCCCCCAGAAAGATGACCCTTGGTCGAGGCCTCCTTCAGCTCCACTGGCCGAGGGCCCAGAGAGGCCGCCTTCTCCTCCGCCCGGACCTTCCGACACAGATGCACACTCGTCAGCCGGGGCTCTATTTATTCCACCCACTTTCCTTTTGAGTGGTCAGGGGAGTTAGCCGGGGTGGCGATGGCGGCACGGTGCTCCGCAGCAGGAGAAGGCACCCGTCTGTGGCGCTTCAAGAGGGATTGTATCCTCCTCCTCGGTGATTGCAGGGGACGCAGAGGCACACGGGTTCTCCTCCTCCGAGGGGCAGGAGGAACTAGCCGCCTCTCCTTGTCATCCTCCCTGGCAAGACGAGCCGTCTTCGCCCCATCTTTCCAGTCGGGCTTGTCGCCGATGGAAGAACCTGAGCTGCAGGTTCTTTATTGTCACCTCCCGTCCCAATGGAAGTAGGGGAGGGATCATCTCCCTGAGCACAAGGCAACCCCGATGTCTGCTCCGAGCCTTCAGCATGGTCGACCACTGAGGAGTTGGGAGCTAGAGGAGGGGCGAGGGCTTATTCGTCGGCCAGCTCCCATTTAAGAAGCTTGCTCATTGCCGGGATAACATGACGTTCTCTGCAACACAAAAATAATAAAATATCAGTTAGAATCAACAAGTGTTTAACAAAA
Source organism: Boesenbergia rotunda (assembly GCA_024364735.1). Taxonomy (NCBI): domain Eukaryota; kingdom Viridiplantae; phylum Streptophyta; class Magnoliopsida; order Zingiberales; family Zingiberaceae; genus Boesenbergia; species Boesenbergia rotunda. The sequence goes on from JAGFNQ010001566.1 coordinate 711,418, forward strand.
TGTTGAATTTACTGAGGTTATGGCTATGGCCGATGGCTTTGGAGCTAAGTGTTGGATCTTGGATGGCTAGAGAGGGGGAGGGGTGAATGTAGCCAGACACAAACTTTTGGCTCTTTTTGAACTTTCTGCAATCAGGTTAGTAGCGGAAGCAAACAAGCAGAAAGAAACAGAGACAAACAGAAATAAACAGAAAATCAAAGACGCTAACTCAGAGGGTTTACAAGGTTTGGGGATAACTTGCCCCTACTCCTTGGCGTGCCCGTGAGGTGGGCGATCCCTTGATCGTCGGCAGATCAAGCCCCGGGAAATCCGGATAGAATATAACCTCATTCTCGGAGGAGAAACCTCTCCACAACAGTCTCAACAGCATGTGAAAATAAGCACAGAGACAAAGCGGATCTTACAAAGCACAAGCAAGCGAAGAAGAACGTTTACAGAGCACAACCCACAACACAACACAACCTTGGCAAGAACCTTCACTCAGCTCTTCCTTGTATGCTTGCTAATCGCCTCGCAACGTTCTCAACTCCTTCCAAGTGCTCAAGTTGCAGAGTATTCAACAGATCGCTCACAAGTTTTCAGTGTATGCAAGAGTTAGCAAGAGATTGCAAGAGCTGTGCAAGAAGTCCCTTCTCCTTCTGCTCCCACCTTCTTTTAATCTCTGCTCATCAGCAGATCACCACTAGGCGCCTCTGCATCTCGCCAGGGCGCCTGCAGCTCACAGGAGCATCTGCAACCTCTGCCACCAACCGACTGACCTCTACTGGACTCCACTAAAGCCTCAGCAGAGCCTTAGGCCAGTCGTCAGCCTCGCCAGATGGTTGCCAGCCCGCGCCAGAAGCCGTTGAGACCTGAGAAGAGAAAACAGCCAAACCTGACGAAGAGAAAGTCTCCAATTGACCCTCCTCCTTCGTTTGAATCATCCCTGCATTACCTGCACACTTAGCAGATACTTAGCACAGCAAATCAAAAGTGAATCAGAGAGGTAGCAGAGAAACAGAAGTGTTCAGAGCCGAAATCAGAAGTCTGATAACGGATTTGAATTAAAGTTTTCAGATACTGATCGGTCACCAGACCGATCAGTGAAGTCCCTGATCGATCAGGTAACCACCTGATCGATCCAGTGACTCCTTGATCGGTCACACTGATCGATCAGGGATGTGGATCGGTCACAGTGACCGATCCTCCACCTTCCTCCAACTCCTACAGACTTCTGGCCTGATCGGTCACCTGATCGATCAGGCTGTACCCTGATCGGTCACAATGACCGATCAGGGATGTGGATCGGTCACACTGACCGATCCAACAACTAGCTGGAGTTTCCTCCAGTTCCCTGTGAATTCCTGGCCTGATCGGTCACCTGACCGATCAGGTTGTGCCCTGATCAGTCACAGTGACCGATCAGGCCACCTCTGGACCGATCAGGACCTCCCTGATCGGTCCAGGAGGCTTTGATCGGTCACACTGATCGATCAAGGCTTCTCCAGACAAGCTACTGACCTTCTCTCTGATCGTTCACCAGAACGATCAGAAATCGAATAGAAACCTTCTGTTCTCTCCCTGATTATTCACCAGAACGATCAGGAGCCGAACAGAAGCATTCTGTTCTCTCTCTGATCGTTCACCAGAACGATCAGACTTCCCTGGATCGGTCACCAGACCGATCCACAACAAGGAGTTTGTGCCAACTCCTTGATCGGTCTCCAGACCGATCCAGCTTCGACCAATTCAACCCTAAGTCCAGAGAACAGGCTCCCTAGCCTTTTCTGACTCATTCTGGTCCCGGAGAAAGAGCTCACGTGCCCTCTCCGACCAGTACACTCAATGCTCAGTCCCCCGGACCAAGACTTCGTGCCCAGCTTCACTCACCGGGACTTTGTTCAACCTAGCTTTCCTAGCTAGAACCTGGCTTCACTCACCAGGGTTTCAGTCACCCGGCTTCACTTACCGGGGTTTCAATCACCCGGCTTCACTCACCGGGGTTTCAATCACCCGGCTTCACTCACCGGGACCCCGCTTCACTCACCGGGGTTTCCTTTACCCGGCTTCACTCACCAGGACCCGGCTTCACTCATCGGGACCCGGCTTCACTCACCGAGATTTCCAACACCCGCTTCACTCACCGAAACTCGTGCCCAGTCCCCGACCAGGACTTAAGCCCAACTTATCTTATTATCCTAAACTTAAATCGGTGTGAACACCAAAACAACAATCAGGTCAGACTACATCAACAATCTCCCCCTTTTTGTTGTTTGACAACCCGATTCAATGTTTAGGTATTCAAAATCAATTGCCATCAAATTTCACTATCGCAAGGGAATCAGAGTCCTCCCCTACAATAGTTATATTCATGATTAACCCTAAACTTAACTAACCAAACTCTCCCCCTTTGTCAAACACCGAAAAGGGTGTAGACTGGTTATTAAGTTTAAAATACCTCCCCCTTAAACAAGGGTCTCCCCAAAACAAACAAGAGATGATTAATTAAGAAGCATATGATAAGCATATGAAAAGAAGATAGTAAGACAGGATAATCATATGCATCATATGTAAAGGAACATAGACAGCAAAAACATAAAGTAGTAGGCATACACAGTACCATCAAAATGTCATACAGTCATGGAATAAAAGTCAGAATCAGAGAACAGTCAAAACAATCAATCCTGAGCAGGGGTGTCGTCAGACTGCATGGGGTCATATGATGTATCATCGACAGGAAGGAAACTCCCCAGAGCAGTGCTGCTAGATGGCTGAAAACCTGGAAAGGTCTGCTGTGGCTGATGACCAGCCATCCAGGTACGCCACTCCGCAAACATCGCCTCCTGCCTGGCATGTATCATAGAAACCTTTGACCGGATCTCAGTCTGAAATGCCTCCTGACTGGTACGCCACCCAGAAATCTCAACTGGATCGTCTGCTGACCGGCATATATCTGAGAAACCTCGAACTCGATCAAGTGTAATATGTGGTTGAAGGTCTGCTCAAGCTGCGTGATCTACCAGCAGAGATCAGGATCCGGCTCGTACTCCTCCTCTGCTACTACGGGCGCCTTATGATGTCCAGCTGGTGCTGCTGGTACCTGAATGTGGGCTGCCCGTGGTAACTCCCCCAAACCCCTCCCATCCTTCCACTGAAGGCCAAGTGGCCCGACAATAATGCCAGACTTGGCAAACGTACGTTTCCCAAGTCGGCAGTCTTGCCGAACCATCGGCACAGGCCTGCCCTTGGACACGTCGATACCGGCTGACTGGAGCTAGTCAGTGATAACGTGTCCAAAAGGCATGTAGACTATACGCCAGCTGGGCTCCCTATAGTAGAGAATAGACTCGAAGATACTCTCCATGATATCAAAATCCAACTGACGATGCATCTCATAGAGCATCAGATAGTGGAAAGGGCGGATCTCAGCAAGGGGTTTTGAGGTAATGGTAGAATACAGTCGGTGATGATCTTAAATAGAACATAATCAACAGGGGATAGTCTGAGAGCAGTAAAAGTAGAGAAGTCACCGGCAAGCTCATCGAGACCATCCGACCTGGGTGGCCGAAAAAATACTCGTAGATAGAGTCAGAGGTGACTCTCAAAAATGGAACTGGGAAAGGAGCTGGAAGGGTAGGGAAAAAGGGATAGGCATTGGGCGATCGACGAAAGCCCAGATACTCAGTTAAATTAGCGTAAGTAAAATCTATATTTGTCTTGGCCACTCGGGTAGTATAACAATGAGTGCCAACAGTGGGATAAAGATTGTTATAGAATTCGGATACTAAGTCGACATTGACCCCACATTCAAGAAACAAGAAGGATTCCATATTATAGAACTCTATAATCTGTTTAACCGAGGGACAGTTTTCGTATACAAAGGTTTTATTCACGGTTCGACAGGGTAGAAGTTTGAAAGTGGTATTGAGAAATTTTTGTTCAAAGTAGGCACTAATAAATCGAGGACTGCTAGAGGGTGGGTATCTACCAGAGGTTGTAGAAGATGAAGGAGTTTTTTTCTTCGAGGTACCCTCGGCAGGTTCCTTCCCCTTGGAAGATTTCCTAAGGGGTTGAAAATAGGTCACGACATTTGAATGGATCAAATGAAGTTCACAACAAAAATAATGATCAAATGAAATCAAGGCCACGGCAGAAAGATGGAATGAATCAAGTGAAGTGCACGACACACACAGGAAAAAAATTTGATCAAATAAGGGTAAGGCCATGACAACCACACAACAACAAGGTAAATTTAAGGACATAGCACAAAGAGAAGCATTATGGTTAGCATAACACAAAATTCACAAGATATGAAGTAATCAGCAAATAAAAACCGCAAGAGTGGCTTACTTAGGCTCCATGCAGTTGGATGGGGTTGTCTGAGAAGAACACACAGTGACTTCGCGAGAACTTGCACAAGAAGGAGGACCTCAGGAGATCACACAGATTGCGCAGGAACTTGTGCAGGAGATGAACTCAAGGGCTTGAGCAGGAAAGAAACTCAGAAACTTACGGGAGACAGGAGAGAGCTCGCAAGAACTTGGCCTCGAGAGAACTCCAGAGAACTCACAGGGCTCGCAGTCTCACAAAGCTCTCGCAACTCAGGAGAGATCTCGTGCACTCACAAAAGCTCACAGGGAACGGAGCACACTAAAAACTCACAGTGAAGGAGAGGAGGCTCTCAAGGTGTGTGTTGCGTAGGTAGAAGAAGAATGAGGGGAGTTTTGGCTAGGGTTGAGGATATGAGGAGAAGAAAGGTTAATTGGGTTGGTGGACCGATCACCAACCAAAATTAATGAGGTAGATCGGATCCACCGTCCGATCCAAGTGTACCAGACCGATCAGGGAACCTCCTGATTGGTCTAGCTGGGTTCTGATCGGACTGCGTGATCGATCAGGGAATTCCCTGATTGGTCTGCAGATCGATCCATACACAACTGGACAGAGCTTCTGTGGGCTTCCTGATCTATCGGTGGACCGATCAGAAGAAACCCTAATCGGTCAGCCCGACCGATCAGGTCCGAGACAGAAGTTTTCTGTGGTTTCGCGCAGGAACTGCCTGATCGGTCTATTGAACCGATCAGGCCAACTCCTGATCGGTCTATTGGACCGATTAGGTCAACTCCTGATCGGTCACCATGACCGATCAGGAATCGAACAGAAGGTTGGATCAGTTTCCTGATAGCTCTCTGATCGGGTCTGTGGACCGATCAATAACAGCCCTGATTGGTCTCCTTGACCGATCAGATATCAGAAAAGTTTCTGAAATTATTCAGAACCTTTCGTTTCTACGCTCCTTTCAGAATATGATATGATCAGATATAATTTCCTTGATCTTGGAGTGTTCTCTGGACTAGAGTTTATCCCCTAACAGGAATCAAGAAACCGTATGAATTTACAACCTCTCTGTTGTAAAAACAAAGCTCAACCAAGTGAAGTCAAATTCAATCAGAACATCCAACCAATTAAAAACAAGTTTGTATCAAAACAAGTCTCCAATCAAGTTTCCTTGATTGGAATGTCCAAGTATGTTCTTGGAACCAAATACACATGTATTATGTATTGGTTTTCCCCATACTTGGTCAACTTAATGATTTTTGTCTCGTCAACCTAATTCCTCAAGGGATGCATGAACATTTTGAGTAATTAGGTTGATCCTAGCATCTCACCCCATTTTTAGCAAACAAAATCATTTTGTTAAACCTTATAGTGTTTGTGAGATGTCCCCAAGTTGCCCAATAATTGTTGCCCAACAAGTTGAAATGATCATGAAGGGTTTTTTTTTCTTTCAATCCTATGAAGCACGACACATTCCCAACTCTCTCCTTAAGAAACTAAATTCATTTTCGGGGAGTAGTTTAGTGAAAATGTCTGCTAGGTTCAATTTTGACTCCACATGCGAGAGTACAATATCTCCTCTAGCAACATGATCCCTAATGAAGTGGTGACGCACTTCAATGTGCTTGGTCCTTGAATGATGGACTGGATTTTTTTGTAAGGTTTATTGTGCTTATGTTGTCATACAACACTTGCACACCCTTATAGGATAATCCATAGTCATCTAGTGTGTATATCATCCACAATAATTGTGATACACTCTCTCCCATGGCGATATATTCTGCCTCGGTCGTGGAGAGAGCAACACAATGTTGCTTCCGACTTGACCAACTCACTAAAGATTATCCTAAGAATTGGCAACCCCACTTGTGCTCTTCCGATCCAACTTGCACCCAGCATAATCGGAATCGGTATAGCCAATCAGGTCAAATGACTCGGTACAGGGGTACCAAAGACCGACTCCAAGTGTGCCCTTAAGGTATCTCAAAATTCTTTTTACAGCGATTAAATGAGATTCCTTGGCACAGACTTGGTATCTAGCGCACATACCTACAGCAAAAAGAATATCAGGCGACTAGCTGTGAGGTATAGCAAACTACCTATCATACTCCGATATTGGGTTAGGTCAACGGGCTTCCCACTCTCATCATTGTCTAATCTTGTATTTATCGCCATGGGAGTGGTTACCTCTTTAGAGTCACTCATATTAAATTTCTTGAGCATCTCTTGAGTGTATTTGGATTGATGCACATGGATCCCATCTCAAGTTTGTTTGATCTCGAGTCCAAGGAAGAAAGTCAATTCTCCCACTAGACTTATCTCAAATTCACTCTCCATGTGTCCAATAAACTCATTCAAATAGCCCTTGTTGTTGGAGCCACAAATTATGTCATCGACATATACTTGGGCTACAAATATGTTGTCACCATCTCTTCGTAGAAATAGTGTAGGGTCTATCTGTCCTCTCACGAAGCCTTTTTCAATTAGGAATGTTGACAATTGCTCATACCAAGCCCGAGGTGCTTGTTTAAGGCCGTAAAGAGCCTTCTTGAGCTTAAACATGTGGTTTGGAAATTCAAAATTTTCAAACCCCGGAGGTTGCTCAACATAGACCTCTTCTCTAATGAAACCATTTAAGAAGGCCAATTTAACATCCATTTGATAGAGTTTGAAACCTCTATGTGCTGTAAATGCAAGCATCAATCGAATGAATTCTAATCGTGCCACGGGAGCATAGGTCTCATCATAATCAAGGCCTTCAACTTGACTATAGCCCTTGGCTACTAAGCGTGCCTTGTTCCTTATGATTTTTCCCTTATGGTTCAATTTGTTCTTGAAGACCCATTTGGTTCCAATAATCGTGGTCTTCTTAGGTCTAGGAACTAAGTCTCAAACTTGGCTTCTCTCAAATTGACCTAATTTGTCTTGCATAGCGATAATCCAATCGGGACCATGCAATGCCTCGTCAACTACCCTATGTTCAATTTTAGAAATTAAGGCAACCTCATTAGCCTCATTCTTAAAGAATGATCTAGTTCTAACCCCATGATGGATATCTCCAACAATTTGGTCTTGGGGATGACTAGAAGCTAACCTAGTTTGTCTTGGCGTTGGAGGTGCTTCTTGGATGGTATCACTAGACACAGGCTCAGCCTCAGGGTTCGGCTGAGCTACATGTTGTCTAGGCTCACCGTCATCAATCAGATTCATCAGCATCATCTCCAACACTCGGACCTTCATCGAAACCTAGTCTCCTAAATTCGAATTGAACTCCCTCTACTTCTTCTGACTAATCAATCGCTTTTGGGATCTCCTCAAAAATGACATCAGAAGATTCTTCGACCAATCTAGATTTTTTGTTGTAGACTTGGTAAGCTTTGCTGACAAGGGAATACCCGACCAGTATCCCTTCATCAGCTTTCGCTGTGAACTTTCCAAGATGGTCCTTGGTGTTTAGAATAAACACCTTACACCCAAACACCCGAAGATGTTTAACTGTAAGTGGTTTTCCAAATCAAAGTTCGTGAGGAGTCTTCCCTAAAAATCTATGAATGAGGACTCGATTTTGCACATAGTAAGTTGTGTTCACAGCTTCAGCCCATAAGTAACTCGGTAAAGAGAACTCATTGAGCATGCTTCGTGCAGCCTCTTGTAAGACTCGGTTCTTTCTCTCTACAACACCATTTTGCTGTGGTGTTCTAGTAGTAGAGAACTCATGTCTATATCCTCTTTCTTGACAAAATTCTAAAAATCTTTGGTTTTGAAATTCTCCTCCATGATCACTCCTAATTGTTTTAATTGTTGTAGATTTTTCATTTTCAATTCTTCTACAAAATGAAATAAAAATATCTAGAGTTGGTCCTTATATTTTAGAAAATAAGTCCAAATATATCTAGTATAATCATCAATGATCACAAAGCAATACCTACTACCATTCAATGAGATAATTGTACTACAATCAAATAAGTCCATATGTAGTAAATCTAAGGCAGTAGAAGTACTTACAGCGCTTTTACCTTTGTGAGAAGATTTCGTTTGCTTACCCATTTGACATGCATCACAAAGATTTTCCTTTTCGTATTTGATGCTTGGTAAGCCATGAACAAGTCCTTTGTTAGCCAATTTCCGCATGTTCTTCATATTCACATGTGCCAATCTCCGGTGCCAAAGTGTAGACTCATCTTCTTTTGACATGAAACACTTAATAGAAGCATTAATAGCACTTTTAAATGAAACTTGATAAATATTATCTATCCTTGTGCCTACTAGTACCATGTCAAGTGTGTCATTTTGTCTAACTAGACATTGACTTAGATGAAATTCAATTGTGTAACTCGCATCACACAATTGACTAACACTTAGGAGATTAAAAGTCATCCCCTTGACTAGAAGGACATTTTTGATTCTAAGACATTCGGATATTTGAATGTCTCCTATCCCTACAACCTTAAGGCTATCATTATTACCAAAAGATACATTACCTCTACTTTTGCTTTATAGGGTAGTGAACAAAAATCTATCCCCGATCATATGTTTGGAGCACCCACTATCAACGAACCAAGTTGATAGATGCTCCCTCTCAATCAAAGCCTACACAATACGAAAAATAGAAGATTTAGGTACCCAAATCTTGGGACATAATGCACCTACAATGCATGATTTAGGTACCCATGCCTTGACCACTTTCTTTTGAACCCTAGAAACCTTAGATGATCTAACATGGGTCCTAGACATCAATGAAACAAAGGTTGGTTCCTTAGGTCGGTAACCTATACCAGTCTTGTTGTAAACCGCTCTTTGAGCATTTAGGATCATGTCCAAAGTCTTGGAGCTAGTTGAAAATTTCTCAAGAAGACTCTTGAGTTTCTCAACCTCACTCTTCAAGGCTTTGTTTTCATCTTCTAGAACTTCAACATGCAAGTCATCAAAATCCTCATCCTTAGAGGATTTTAGTTGTTCTACTTCTACTTTTAGAGATTTAACTTTTTCCTTAGACTTCTTTAACAATTCGGTTAAGCATGCAATAGTCCTATAGCATTTATCCAATTCAGGAGAAATTATCTCTTCATCGCGGTTGAGGCGTCCATGGATTCATCACTGCTCTCCAAGTCTTCTATTGCCATGAGAGCTACATGGTGAGTGCTCTTCTCCTCCTTTTCTTCTTCGGATGAGCTGGAAGAAGATTCATCCCATGTGGCCTTCTTCTTCTTTTTCGATTTCTTCTCCTTCTTCTTTAGTTTTGGGCATTCACTCTTGTAATGCCCCTTCTTGCTACACTCAAAACATGTGACATTAGTCTTATCAACCTTAACTTCACTCGTATTACCTTTTCCTTTGTAGCGTCGGCTCTTCCTCATCATTCTTCTTACGAAGTTAGTCATCTCGGATGATGAAGACTCGCTTCCATCCTCCTCGGACTCGAACGAAGAAGATGAGACCTCCTTCTTCTTCTTCTTTTCTTTCTTCTTCTTGGTCTTGTCCCCTGCCACAAGAGCAATCCCCTTCTCCTTGGGGCATTTGTTAGCGATTTCGTGTAGCTCCATTTCACAAAACAAATCATCTATTTTAACAATTGACAAGTCCTTGGATACCTTATAGGCATCCACCATGGATGACCACAAGGCATTCCTCGGAAAGGCTTTAAGAACATACCTCACAAGGTCGCGATTCTCGACCTTCTCATCAATAGAATGCAACCCGTTAAGTATCTCTTTGAAATGGCCATGGAGTTCACTTACCGTTTCGGACTCCTTCATAGTGAGGTTTTGAAGTTGGTTGAGGAAAAGATCCCTCTTGGCTATCCTTGAGTCCTGGGTGCCTTCATGAAGCTCGATGAGCTTGTTCCATAGGTCCTTGGCACTGGTGAATGGACCAACTTTTATCAACTAGTCCTTGGTCATCCCGCACTGCAAGGTGACCACCGCTTTTGCATCGGCTCCTCCTTTCCGGGTTTGCTAAGCCGACCATCTCGAGGATTCCAACTCTTTTCCCTCAACATCTTTTGGAGGGATGAATCCCTCCTTCACGGAGAACCACATTCCGATATCCGTCTTGAGGTAGTATTCCATCCGTGATCTCCAATATTGGAAATCAGCCCCCTCGAAGAAGCGGGGTTGGTTGGTGCTGAATCCCTCTCTCAAAGCCATCGTTGTAACCTCTCAGGTGTTAATCCGTTGAACAGATCTCCTTGCTCTGATACCACTTATTGGATATTGGATGGCTAGAGAAGGGGGGGGTGAATGTAGCCAGACATAAACTTTTGGCTCTTTTTGAACTTTCTGCAATCAGGTTAGTAGCGGAAGCAAACAAGCAGAAAGAAACAGAGACAAACAGAAATAAACAGAAAATCAAAGACGCTAACTCAGAGGGTTTACAAGGTTTGGGGATAACTTGTCCCTACTCCTTGGCGTGCCCGTGAGGTGGGCGATCCCTTGATCGTCGACAGATCAAGCCCCAGGAAATCCGGATAGAATATAACCTCATTCTCGATGGAGAAACCTCTCCACAGCAGTCTCAACAGAATGTGAAAATAAGCACAGAGACAAAGAGGATCTTACAGAGCATAAGCAAGCGAAGAAGAACGTTTACAGAGCACAACCCACAACACAGCACAACCTTGGCAAGAGCCTTCACTCAGCTCTTCCTTGATTGCTTGCTGATCATCTCGCAACGTTCTCAACTCCTTCCAAGTGCTCAAGTTGCAGAGTATTCAACAGTTCGCTCACAAGTTTTCAGTGTATGCAAGAGTTAGCAAGAGATTGCAAGAGCTGTGCAAGAAGTCCCTTCTCCTTCTGCTCCCACCTTCTTTTAATCTTTGCTCATCAGCAAATCACAACCAGCCGCCTCTGCAGCTCGCCAGCGCGCCTGCAGCTCACAGGAGCGTCTGCAACCTCCGCCACCAACCCACTGACCTCTACTAGACTCCACTGAACCCTCAGCCGAGCCTTAGGCCAGTCGTCAGCCTCGCCAGATGGTTGTCAGCCCGCGCCAGAAGCCGTTGAGACCTGAGAAGGGAAAACAACCAAACCTGACGAAGAGAAAGTCTCCAGTTGACCCTCCTCCTTCGTTTGAATCATCCCTGCACTACCTGCACACTTAGCAGACGCTTAGCACGGCAAATCAAAAGTGAATCAGAGAGGTAGCAGAGAAAACAGAAGCGTTCAGAGCCAAAATTAGAAGTCTGACAACGGATTTGAATTAAAGTTTTCAGATACTGATCGGTCACCAGACCGATCAGTGAAGTCCCTGATCGATCAGGTAACCACCTGATCGATCCAGTGACTCCCTGATCGGTCACAATAATCGATCAGGGATGTGGATCGGTCACAGTGACCGATCCACCACCTTCCTCTAACTCCTGCAGACTTCTGGCCTGATCAGTCACAGTGATCGATCAGGGATGTGGATCGGTCACACTGACCGATCCAACAACTAGCTGGAGTTTCCTCAAGCTCCCTGTGAATTCCTGGCCTGATCGGTCACCTGACCGATCAGGTTGTGTCTCGATCGATGATCGAACGACTCATCAACTATCATCGATGAGAGAGACATAGAGACAGAAATCTTAAATGGATCCGCCCTCCTGAGAGAGCTACGATGCTTGCTAGGATATTCTCGAGGCGCTCGTCCGATGATGCCGAGGATGGGGACATGGTGGTGAAGGAATGAGGAGGTTTAGCGGTCCCTGTCTATAGGGATCATTGGGGCACCAAAATGCCGGAAAGTCGTGCTCCGAAAAGAGTTGACAAGTGGGTGGCGATAAATTTGGAACACTTCATAAAATATAAGATATGAGAAATATAAATGACTTAAAAAAAATTTAGAAATACAATCAGGACTGGCTTAGTCCGGTAAAAGATATTAAGGATATTTTAATAGATTATTCCGTTAGTTCTGTAGTCTGACTTGGTTCTGTTCTGGTACTGGCTTCGATCAAAAAGAAAAGCCAGGAAAAAAACCAATTTTTCTGAGGTAGTTTGGTAGAATATTTTGTTTTTTTTTACGATGTCGATTATTCATCGAGCAAAAAATGATCCAAATCTCGTAAGTGAAGTCTATCGTAGCTTCCGTGTTCTCATACATCAACTAATATTTTCCCACTTCGAGCTATAATCTTGATCCGAGCGGATGGTTTTCAGAGGGAGTTCGGGGCCCGGTCGAAACTAATCCCGCGGGACCCCGGTCCGAGGTACTTAAACCAAGCCCCCGAGGTCATTCGCCCGGGGTCATCCACTCGGTATCGCCATCCGGGGTCGGGCACTCGGGATGAGCCATCCGGGGTTGGGCACTCGGGGACGATCACCCAAGGTCGGGCACTCGGGATGGGCCATCCGGGGTCGGGCACTTGGGGACGATCACCCAACGTCGGGCACTCGGAGATGGTTGCCCAAAGTCGGGCACTCGGGGACGGTCGCCCGAGGTCGGGCACTCGGGGACAATCGCCCCGAGGTCGGGCACTCGGGGACGGTCACCCAAAGTCGGGCACTCGGGGACAGTCACCCGAGGTCGGACACTCGAAGACGGTCACTCGAGGCCGGGCACCCGAGAGCGGGAGTCCCGGGCCAAGTACCCTGAGTTCGCTCCATGAGTGCAAGCTTGGGATCCAAGCTTGCTCGACCTACTCAGCCTATGGATTACAGCGAGCCGACCGAATAATTACGACCTGCCTCTGTCATTAATAATGTGGCAGACCGCTGACATAATCATCACCTGACAGAGTCGCCTGCCAGAGCCGCCGAATGTTAATGAAAATCAGAAGAGACAGTTTAGACAGGGTATCAGACGGCTGTGGCAGTCTCACAAGGTTAATAAAGCTGCCATATGTTCAGTCTGCCCCCTGACTATTCCTTAATGAGACATGACAGCTCTGACAAGGCAGAGAGCTTCCACTCCCCTATATAAACCTCCCTTGGGGCTCCAGAGAGGGGATTGCTGTCATTTTGCAACCACACCACCACTTTGTGAGCTACAATTTGGTCCGAGCCGAGTGACTTAAGCCCGACTCCCATTCAGCCCGAGTCCGACCCACCGTGCTACAGTAGATCGGGTCATCTTGGTCAGACCGAGTCACCCGAGCGAAAACCGGTCTTCGCTTGTCGACATGATCAAATTTGGCGCCGTCTGTGGGAATCTGCTTGATCGAAAGACGAGGATGAGTGACTCCAACAGTATGACTGTTACACTCTCACAAGAAGACTTGGATCTGCTGATAGAAGCCAAAGCCAAAAAGTTGGCAGCGGCGCAACAGACAGCCGCTCAACCCACTCGAGTGGGACCGGCCGAGCCCACAGCCCAAGGGGGCAACGAAGGTGGAGGTCGCCAGGGAGACAACCCTCATTTCCACTGAGCTTTGTTTGGCCCAGCGGAAGGGGCAGGACAGTCTAACCCCCATGAAGCCTCTTCCAATCAAGCCAGAACTAACAAGGGGAAGGCTCCCCTTGTGCAGACCTCGGGAGAGCGCACTGGGCTCCCCTTCTCGATCCAAATCATACAAGAACCAGTGCCCCAGCATTTCCGGCTCCTGTCCATCCCTGAATACGGAGGAGCCACGAACCCGGAAGAACATCTGATGAAATTTGAAAATGCCTCGTTGCTGCATCAGTACGCGGATGGTATCAAATGCCGAGCTTTCCTGACCACTCTGGCAGGGCCGGCCCAACGATAGTTTGACAGGCTCCCTGAGGGATCGGTGAGGGACTTCTCTGACTTCAAGAAGTTGTTCCTTCAACATTTTGCGAGCAGCAAAAGGCACCACAAGACTAGTTTGAACCTTTTCACCCTGAAGCAGGGCTCCAAGGAGCCCTTGAAGGCCTACATCAAAAGATTCAACCAGGTCGCGTTGGATGTACCCACCGCTACATCCGAGGTGCTGGTCAGTGCCTTTGCGCAAGGTCTGCAAGAAGGTGAGTTCTTTAGGTCCTTGATCCGAAAACCCCCGAAGGACTTTGAGAGCCTTTTGGGCAAAGCCAATAAATACGTGGATGTGGTAGAAGCACAAGCCGCCAGGCGGCCAGAGGTCAGACCTGCGCCCGAGTTTCCTCAGCATCACCAGAGAAGCGCACCTCCTGGAGGACCTCTCAGAAGCCCCAGAGCTATGGGACCCCGACAAGGAGCCGAGAGGGGAATAGTTCAGCAAGTGGCCCAGGGTTGCATCCCTTCCAGGTGGCAACCCTACTGTTTTTTTCATAACAGTCATACCCACGACCTTCAGGACTGCTGGCAGGCCGGCAGAGGTCGGGGTCGTACCGGTCGAGGAAGTCCCAGAGGAGCTCACCAAGGAGGTGGTCGAGGTCGGGGAAGAGCATCGCCAAGCCAATCTGAGTCCCCTGCCCGACCGACCGCCCCTGCCGCTAGACAGTTGTTCCCGACCCCCGGCTCCACCGAGCACGAGAATGCCAGCGAAGAGCAAGCTAATCAACAGAACGCAGTGCACGAGTCTATCAACGTCATTTCGGGCGGACCCACCTATGGAGATTCCAATAGAGCTCGGAAGTCGCAGGTCAGACGTCTTGATATCTATCAAGTGGGCAACAGTTCCGCCCAAGCTCAGGGGCCGCAGATCAGCTTCGGCCCCGCTGACCTACAAGGAGTGGAAGTACCGCACGACAATGCCCTGGTCATCACAACGGTCATAGCAAATTATCAGGTCCACCGGACCATTGTGGATACTGGTAGTTCCGTCAATATTTTATACTTGAAGGCATTTGAGCAGTTGCAAATTGAAACTACTGAGCTACAACCCGTGGCTACACCTCTGTTCGGATTCACCGGCAATGAAGTTCAACCCCTCGGCCAAATCAAACTAGCTATTTCACTTGGAGAAGAGCCCCTGAGGAGGACCAGATGGTCTACCTTCTTGATAGTAGATGCACCTTCAGCTTATAATGTTATACTGGGTAGACCAGCACTGAATGAATTCCGAGCCGTGGCCTCAACTTTCTATCTAAAGGTCAAATTTCCGGTAGAGGATCAGGTCGGCGAGGCTAAAGGAGATCAAAAGGTCGCTCGCCGGTGTTACGTGGATGATGTCCGAGTGGAAGTAAGGAAGGCCTTCCGAGCTCCGCCTTCCAGTTGTAACATGGTGCAGTCATCTCAGCCCACCCCCTGGGCTGAGCTGATAGAAGAAAAGGAAGAGGTCCAGCTATTGCCTGACCAAGAAGAGACCAAGGTGAGAATAGCTCTGGAGCTACCGCCCGACCTCCGACAACAACTGATAGAATGTCTGACCCAGAACCAAGATGTATTCGCCTGGTCCCAGCAAGATCTGAGAGGGGTCAGGCTCGAGGTCATGGAGCACAAGCTGCATGTTTACCCAGACGCCCGACCTGTGAAGCAAAGAAAAAGAGACTTCAGCCCTGAGCAGAACAAGATTATCCAGGCTGACGTGGAGAGGTTGCTGAAAGCAGGACATATCAGAGAGGTGCAGTTCCCTGTGTGGCTGGCCAATGTAGTGCTGGTCTCCAAGCCGGGGAACAAGTGGAGAGTTTGCATAGACTTTAGGGATCTCAACAAGGCTTGTCCCAAGGACTGCTACCCACTCCCACGGATAGACCAGATGGTAGACTCCACCGCGGGAAGTGATCTCATCTGCATGCTGGATGCCTACCAGGGATACCATCAAGTGCCATTAGCCTCAGATGATCAAGAGAAGGTCAATTTTGTCACGGCCGAAGGCACCTATTGCTACACCGTTATGCCCTTCGGGCTCAAGAATGCTGGGGCGACTTATCAGAGGCTGATGAATAAAGTTTTTAAGGAGCAGCTCGGGAGAAACGTATAAGTGTATGTAGATGACATTCTCATCAAGTCCCTCCGAGCTGCCGACCTGATAGCAGATGTGCGAGAAACCTGCTGCACCCTTCGAAGGTATGGCCTTAAACTCAATCCTTCGAAATGCCTGTTCGGAGCTAAAAGCGGAAAATTCCTGGGCTACATCTTGACTGAACGGGGGATAGAGGCCAACCCGGGAAAGGTGAAGGCTCTGCTAGATATGCCTCCACCCCGGAGCCTGAGGGAAGTGCAGCGCCTGACTGGAAGAATAACAGCCCTTTCCCCATTCATATCTCGTTCTACTGACAGAAGTCTACCCTTCTTCAAAATTCTGCGTAAGGCCACTAAGTTCCAGTGGGATGCCGAATGCGACCGGGCTTTCGAAGAATTGAAGACCTACTTGGTCAGTCTGCCGGTGCTAGCTAAACCTGAGGAGGGAGAACCATTGTATGTTTATTTATCTGCTACTGAGGGAGCTGTGAGCGCCGTGCTTGTAACCCAGAAGGAGGCCGAGCAACAACCGGTCTACTTCTTTGGGCACCTACTTAAGGAAGCCGAGTGTAGATACACTACACTCGAGAAGTTAGCTTATGTGCTTGTGTTGATGGCTCGGCGATTACGCCCTTACTTTTTGGCTCATCCTATCCGAGTGCTGACCAATAGCACACTCGGGAAGGTATTGATTAACCCTGAAATCTCAGGTTGGATGGTTAAATGGACAACTGAACTGAGTGAATATGATATCCAGTACCAACCCCGGACTGCAATCAAAGCTCAGGCCTTGGCTGATTTCCTGAGTGAGCTCCATACCGAGGAAGAGGAGGAGGTATGGAAGATATATGTGGATGAGTCGGCCACTCGGGCAGGGAGTGGCATGGGAGTCTTGTTGGTCTCTCCTAAGGGAGACTCCCTTCACTTGGCTATACGCCTAGAATACCCAGCTACTAACAATCAAGCAGAATACGAAGCCCTCCTGGCAGGTCTGCAAGCGGCCAAGCATGTGGGCGCTACTCGGGTTATTTTGCACTCTGATTCTCAGTTAGTAACTCGGCAGGTGGCAGGGTAGTTCGAAGTGAATGACGAGAAGCTGCAGGCTTATGTAGAGGCATACAAACAGTTGCAGTCAGAGTTTCAAGAAATCCAGATTTTACAGATCCCCGGGGGGATAATGCCAAAGCAGATGACCTGGCTAGGCTAGCCAGTTCGGTCCATCCATGGGTCTTCCCCAGACCTTCGCCTCAGATCATGTTGGTGGCCCAGGCCGAGAGGGAAACTGAAATAGAAGTACAGGGAGATTGGAGAGCTCCGTTCATGGCCTATTTGCGGGAAGGAGCTCTCCCAGATAGTCTCGAGCAGGCACGAATATTGAAGATAAGGGCAGCTAGGTTCACTCTGATAGGGGATGCCTTATACAAGCGAGCTTTTGCCCGACCGTTACTCAGATGTTTGGGGGAAGAAGAGGCAGATTATGTGCTCAGAGAAGTGCATTTGGGGTCCTGCGGGAATCACTCGGGGGGTCGGTCCATGGCTCGGAAAGTCTTGCTTGTTGGATACTTTTGGCCTACCCTCCAGAAAGACGCCGAGAAGCTGGCCCTCTCCTGCCTTTCTTGCCAGAAGCATCAGAATTTATCGCATCGACCGGTCGAGATGCTGAGAACATCCACTGTGTCCTGTCCCATTGATCAGTGGGGCATGGATATAGTAGGACCCTTCCCCAGGGCAGCCGGTCAGAAGAAATTCCTGTTGGTGGTAGTGGATTACTTCTCCAAGTGGATCGAAGCAGAAGCTCTGACCCGGATCACCGAACAGGCAGTGAAGAAATTCCTATGGCAGAACATTCTCTGCCGATATGGCATACCCCACAAGCTGGTGTCAGACAACGGTCGGCAGTTTCAGGGTCGGGTGATAAGGGAATGGTGTAAAGGCGTTGGGATCCAACAGGCCTTCACTTCAGTGGCGTATCCCCAGAGTAATGGACAGGCTGAAGTAGCTAATAGGGAGATTCTGAAAGGACTCCGGGCCAAATTAGATCAGGTTGGCGGATCTTGGGTGGATGAACTGCCCGGCGTCTTATGGGCTCTCCGGACTACCCCCAAAGAGGGGTCGGGATGCACTCCCTTCCAGTTGATATACGGCAGTGAGGCGGTGGTCCCCATGGAGGTCGGCTGTGAGTTGGACAGAAGACGTCTATATGGGGAGGACAATGTGGAAAAGAGACGAGTGGAGCTGGATCTGATTGAGGAGGTTCGAGCTAAGGCCGCGGTCCGCATGACCGCTTACCACAGAGGATGAGGCACTGATACAATCAGGGAGTTATACCTCGAAATTTCCAGGTAGGGGACAAGGTATGGAAGAGGATCAAGCCAGTTGGAGATGTAGGCAAGTTGGAACCTCAGTGGAGTGGCCCTTTCCTGGTGGTCAAGGCCTTGGGGTCGAGAGCTTACTACTTGCAAGACGCTCAAGGGAAGCAGCTGGGAAGGCCCTGGAGTGCAGTACACTTGAGAATGTACCGTGAGGAGAGTTGAGTTGATCAATCTTTGTACTTGTATTCAAAAATTGTGATAGAAGAACTCGAAGCCTACGAAAGAGCGGTTCCTGCAAGATATAAGTGGGCGTGCTCCCACGCACCCACCGGATTCGACGCCGATCGGGCGTGGCATTCCACGTTCGGTCAGGCGTGGCGGTCCACGCTCGGTCAGGGTAAGTCGGACGGTATCCAGACTCTTGCTAAGCAAGTTATAAGTGGGTCTGTTCCCACGCACCCACCGGACTCGCGCCGATCGGGCGTGGCATTCCACGTTCGGTCGGGCCCGGTCGGGCATGGCGGTCCACGCTCGGTCAGGGTAAGTCGGACGGTGTCCAGACTCTTGCTAAGACATGTTATAAGTGGGTCTGTTCCCACGCACTCACCGGACTCGGCGCTGATCGGGCGTGGCATTCCACGTTCGGTCGGGCCGGGGCGTGGCGGTCCACGCTCGGTCAGGGTAAGTCGGACGGTGTCCAGACTCTTGCTAAGGCAAGTTATAAGTGGGCATGCTCCCATGCACCCACCGGACTCGGCGCCGATCGGGCGTGGCATTCCACGTTCGGTCGGGCCCGGTCGGGCGTGGCGATCCACGCTCGGTCAGGGTAAGTCGGACGGTGTCCAGACTCTTGCTAAAGCAAGTTATAAGTGGGTCTGTTCCCACGCACCCACCGGACTCGGCGCTGATCGGGCGTGGCATTCCACGTTCGGTCGGGTCCGGTCGGGCGTGGCGGTCCACGCTCGGTCAGGGTAAGTCGGACGGTGTCCAGACTCTTGCTAAGACAAGTTATAAGTGGGCATGCTCCCACGCACCCACCGGACTCGGCGCCGATCGGGCGTGGCATTCCACGTTCGGTCGGGCCCGGTCGGGCGTGGCGGTCCACGCTCGGTCAGGGTAAGTCGGACGGTGTCCAGACTCTTGCTAAGGCAAGTTATAAGTGGGTCTGTTCCCAGCACCCACCGGACTCGGCGCTGATCGGGCGTGACATTCCACGTTCGGTCGGGCCCGGTCGGGCGTGGCGGTCCACGCTCGATCAGGGTAAGTCGGACGGTGTCCAGACTCTTACTAAGGCAAGTTATAAGTGGGCATGTTCTCACGCACCCACCGGACTCGGCACCGATCGGGCGTGGCATTCCACGTTCGGTCGGGCCCGGTCAGGCGTGGCGGTCCACGCTCGGTCAGGGTAAGTTGGACGGTGTCCAGACTCTTGCTAGGGCAAGTTATAAGTGGGTCTGTTCCCACGCACCACCGGACTCGGCGCCGATCGGGCGTGGCATTCCACGTTCGGTCGGGCTCGGTCGGGCCCGGTCGGGCGCGGCGGTCCACGCTCAGTCAGGGTAAGTCAGACGGTGTCCAGACTCTTGCTAAGGCAAGTTATAAGTGGGCATGCTCCCACGCACCCACTGGACTCGGCGTCGATTGGGCGTGGCATTCCACGGTCGGTCGGGCCCGGTCAGGCGTGGCGATCCACGCTCGGTCAGGGTAAGTCGGACGGTGTCCAGACTCTTGCTCAAAGAAAAAAATGAATTAACGCATCTCCACAGTATTTACTGCCTGAGCGTGGTTTCCCACGTTCCGAAAGACAAAATGAGTGGCCAGTCGGCCTGATGGGACTGAGCCTATTAAACATTACCACACTAGTCAACTCAACATAGCCGAGTCAGGGTACTGACCCGACCGAGCATCACAGTCGAGTCAGGGTATTAACCCGACCGAGTAACATAGCCGAGTCAGGGTACTGACCCGACCGAGCATCACAGTCGAGTCAAGGTGCCTACCCGACCGAGCATCATAGCCGAGTCAGGGTACCGACCGACCGAGTAACATAGCCGAGTCAGGGTACTGACCCGACCGAGCATCACAGTCGAGTCAGGGTGCCGACCCGACCGAGCATCATAGCCGAGTCAGGGTACCAACCCGACCGAGTAACATAGCCGAGTCAGGGTACCGACTCACGAGCAACACAGTCGAGTCAGGGTGCCGACCTGACCTAGCCACATAGTCAAGTCAGGGTACGGACTGGATCAAGCGGCTAGCAGCGCGAATGTCTCGAGCGTTTGACACTTAGCAGAATTTTCGGATCAACTTAAAAGAATCGGGCTCAGATGAGTGGCGCGAGTATCCCGAGCAACTAACACTTAGAGAAAATTCTGATACGTGGTTTGGACGTCAACCTTCACAGAGCAAGTCAAACAGGCTGAGCGAGCAATAATTAGTGACAATTTCATGCATTATAAACAAACGTATACAGTACCAGAACAAGAAGGGTGGAGGTTTAAAAAGTCAAGCTAATTAAGATAAGGCTAATAGTCAGCACAAAATTGGGCCCCGAGGGCCGAGCGAGACGGTCACAAAGATTGTAAGGCCTTATGGCCAATTCATAACAAAATAAGTCAAAACTGAAAGTTAATTCAAGTAAACGGGGGGAAGGCATCCTCAGGAATGGATGCCTCAATCCGCGTCGGCTTTACCGCATTGGGCGGGAGGTCTATAGGAAGATGACCGGTCTCAGTCAGCTGTTGAATGGCGCCCCTCACGCCATACAAGATCATGCCGCCGGTGCGCTCCGCCACTTGGTCGAGGAAAGGATCTGACTGAATGTAGGCCAAGCGGGCTGCTTCAATCCGGGCCGACTCACCCGACTGATAATCCTCCAGCTCCTTCTTCAGCCTAGCAATTTCCGAGTCCTTACCTTGGAGGGCGGTATCCCGAGTCGCCAGCCGCTTCTCTACGTTCACCAGTTGAGCCTTCAGAGCATGAAGGGTCTCTTGCAGGGTCGCCAGCTCGACCTCCTTGTTCTTCAAGGCCGATTGCGTCTGATGGTGAGCCACAGCTGACTCCTTTAGTTGCCTCTGGAGACCCGTAGCTTCGGCGGTTTTCTTATCTAAGTCCGAGCGGGCCCGAGCGCGACGGGTCTCCAAGGTTTTCTTCTCGCCCTCTAGATGGCCCACCCGGTTGGACAGGCGTTCCACTTCTACTGCAGCTTGAGCCATAGCTTGTTGCTCTTCCTCTGATCGGGCTTCCAAATCCGATAACTGGATCCTCAGCGCAGTTATTTCTGAGCGTAGTTGATCCCGGCCCTCATCACCCAGGGGAATGGTGTAATGGGCTAGCTTAGACTCTAGCTCCTTCACCCTCCACTCGGCCGCACGGCATTCCCTGATGTTGGTAACTAACGCCTGACTGACCGCGTGGCTCGTCGCCCAATGCTGCATGTTGATGGAAATATCGTAAGGGTAAATGTAAAGGGCCAGGTAGGGTAAGGGTATACCTGAGTCGAGTCCAACAAGAAGGTGTCAGCTAGACTCATGGGATTCGTCGTGGAGGTCGCAGCCTGACCCTGATCCCAGCTGGAGACCAGCTGACCGTGCAAGATAAGTGGTTGAGGCTAAACTATCGAGGTCAACATGATGGCCGAGGGGACTTGAATATCCAGCGCAGACCGGGGGGGGGGGGGGGGGTGAGTGCATTGACAAGAGAGCCTCCACAGCGTCAGCGTTTGCGGCACTTGTCAAGGACACCCGATGAGACAGCGCAGCACCCGAGGTTGAGGCTCCTGCCGGGGGTACTGCTGAGGAGGGAGCCGAGGCTCCCGAACAGGGTGTAGCTGGGGTCGGGCCCTGAACACCAGACCGAGGCAGACCCTGAACAGCAGTCGGCGCCCGAGCACCGGGCGAGGCAGGGGCGGGAGTAGAGGCCGGTGCGGGGGTTGGAGATGTGCTCGGGGAAATAATCAGCTGGCGACGTTTCCTGACCAAACCCTCGGAGGCCGGCTGCTCCGTCCCCTCCTCTTCCATAGGCCCCGCGTCCACGACTTGAGGAGTCGTGTCTGATTCCCCAGCCGGGGGATTTTCTCCCGAAGCATTGCCCCCGACTGCGGGTCGCTCTGAAGCCGGGGCAACACTAATAGGTGGTATCGCCCGCTCAGCTGCTAGCTTGGCGGCCAAAGCTTCCATGGCTGCTTCTTCCCGAGCCATTACATCGCCAACCCGAGCTCTATACATGGTTTCGGCTGCAATATGGAGAGATTTTTAGTTAGCATTAACTGGCCGGCGAACCGAATAGAGACTTACCGAGAGTGCCAGGCAATGCGGCCGGGATCTGACTTAGCCGAAAAAGATACAGCATGCCGTCGATTAGCAGCTTGCCCGCGTGGTAGCGCGTCCCCCCGAGCTGTGAGAAGGCCAATTGATAACCCGGGTCTGAGCGGATGTTCTTGGGTAGCTGAGGGTGGTTAGGAAGGTCTTCCACCCATTCAATGGGCCAGTCTGGAGGAGGGGTCGTCTGGATATAGAAGAAATGGGATTTCCAACCTTTGTTGGACGAAGGGACTTTCTCCAAAAAGGCTGAGTTAATACGGGCTTGGAAGTAAAAGTTCCCGGGCTCTTGCTTCTTAAGATAGTAGAAGTAATTAAACGCTCGGGGGGTCAGGGGAATTTCATGGGTGGTAAAAACGATCACTGTACCGCACAAAATCCTAATCGAGTTCGGGGCTAGCTGGGACAAGGACACCTGGAAGTACCGACAGACCTCCCGGAAAAATGGATGAAGTGGGAAGCGTAAGCCGGCCAATAGCTGGTCGGAGAAGACAGTGAAATAGCTTAAAGGGGGTCCGTATGGCCGACCCCGACGGTCGGGGAGAGCCATGGCATGGTCCTCGGGAATTTGGTAATCTACGCGCAAGGTTTCCAACTGACCTAGGGTGAGCGAGGAACGAGTGGTCAGGTACCACAGCTCGGGCGGTGTGGACGACTCGGCCATCGAGACAAAGTCGGGAAATACATAACAAAGACTCGGCAGAGAAAAGGAGTACCTAGGGACGAAGTTCACCGGAAACACTGGTCGCCGGAGTTGAGGAGATCGGGCGGCGGAGGTCGGACGAAAGGCAGGGAGAAAGCAAAGGTTAAGGTAAAAAGGGGTAAAATGAGGAGGTGTACCTATTTATAGCGCGGATGAAGCAAGGAGGGCCGTCGGATGGAGAAGGGAGAAATGGCGGGCCGAGAGCTCCACCGTCCGATCCCTGTCATTCACTAGGCTTTGAGATTTCGCCCTAACGCCATGAAGGCCATGCCGATGACACTTCGTTACCAGGGTATCCAGTTGGGAAATGACACGTGACCTCGCATTAATGGAGACTTGATGGGAGATTCGACATTTAATGAGAGAGATTGGGAGTGTGATGGGACTTGGAAAGGGAGGATACGGAAGTTGGATCGACCGGGCCGGGAGCTTAGTCAGTCGGGCCAAGCGCCTCCTTCGACTAGACTTGAAGGGGAGGCTTGTGATCTGGGCGGATGGTTTTCAGAGGGAGTTCGGGGCCCGGTCGAAACTAATCCCGCGGGACCCCGGTCCGAGGTACTTAAACCAAGCCCCCGAGGTCATTCGCCAGGGGTCATCCACTCGGTATCGCCATCCGAGGTCGGGCACTCGGGATGAGCCATCCGGGGTCGGGCACTCGGGGACGATCACCCAAGGTCGGGCACTCGGGATGGGCCATCCGGGGTCGGGCACTCGGGGATGATCACCCAAGGTCGGGCATTCGGAGATGGTCGCCCAAAGTCGGGCACTCGGGGACGGTCGCCCGAGGTCGAGCACTCGGGGACAATCGCCCCGAGGTCGGGCACTCGGGGACGGTCACCCAAAGTCGGGCACTCGGGGACATTCACCCGAGGTCGGACACTCGGAGACGGTCACTCGAGGACGGGCACCCAAGAGCGGGAGTCCTGGGCCGAGTACCCTGAGTTCGCTCCATGAGTGCAGGCTTGGGATCCAAGCTTGCTCGACCTACTCAGCCTATGGATTAAAGCGAGCCGACCGAATAATTACGGCCTGCCTCTGTCATTAATAATGTGGCAGACCACTGACATAATCATCACCTGACAGAGTCGCCTGCTAGAGCCGTGAATGTTAATGAAAATCAGAAGAGGTAGTTTAGACAGGGTGTCAGACGGCTGTGGCAGTCTCACAAGGTTAATAAAGCTGTCATATGTTCATTCTGCCCCCTGACTATTCCTTAATGAGACATGACAGCTCTGACAAGGCAGAGAGCTTCCACTCCCCTATATAAACCCTTCTTGGGGCTCCAGAGAGGGGATTGCTGCCATTTTGCAACCACACCACCACTTTGTGAGCTACAATTTGGTCCGAGCCGAGTGACTTAAGCCCGACTCTCATTCAGCCCGAGTCCGACCCCCCGTGCTACAGTAGATCGGGTCATCTTGGTCAGACCGAGTCACCCGAGCGAGAATCGATTTTCGCTTGTCGACAGGATCAAATCTTATTAGGACTTGCGATGTCCTTTATATTACCTTCTTATTCAGTAAATTATAGAATAACTCTAAACTATGGCTCTAAGGGCTTCTTAACTAGAACTTGTTATACTTGACTGATTTTATTTGCGGCAAATTGGTTTAAGTTACCTGATGCTTTGTTTTTAGCTGCCTTTTCATCTGATAGACTTTAGCACATTTGTCTGCGCTATTCCTCGTCTTCATCCTATATTTATGTTGTCTGTTATGCTAATTTATAAAGAAAGTTTGATTCATCAAAATAATAAAGCATTTTCTGAAGCGTTCGATTCTCACATACGGTGCCAATTTGATGGTGCCCTCCTCCTCTCCCATTCAGTCTCCAGGACACGACTGCATCCTACTAGTCAACACTCGTTGGGGGCGCCGGCGGGACCAACATGACGCCTCTGATGGTCTAGTTAGCACTGGGCTGAAAAAGAGGATCACGGGTGTGCGCAAGAGAGGAGAGCAAACGATACATAGAAAAGAGCAACCTCTATGCAGAAAAAAAATCATATCTACACTTACTATCGTCAAACCTTCTATAGCCGATGAAGGAAATATCCACGTGAATTGGCATACTCCACGCAAGCTGCCGTACAGGCCACATATTCCACCACATGCATAGAGAATCGGGAGTTGGCTGGTTGAGCAGAACGAGGTCGGGCACCAAAGGGGACAATGGCGAAGTGATACATCTGGCATGGTTGGGCCTTTTTCTAGGTGTCGCCCTTGGCTTCGACTATCTCACCAGGGGCGGTTCTGGGCAGCAGGGTACGTTGAAGGAAGTGATACATCTGGCATGGTTCTGGGCAGCAGGGGCGATTCTGGGCAGCAAGGTTTGACTGGCATGGTTGGCTTCGACTGTCTCACCAGGGGCGGTTCTGGGCAGCAAGGTTTGACTGGCATGGTTGGCTTCGACTGTCTCACCAGGGGCGGTTCTGGGCAGCAGGGTACGTTGGCTGCTAGTGTTAGGAGTTATCGGAGGTTGAGGTCTAAGAGGATCGACTTAGCAAGGATTCCTCTGTTGCCCAAGTGAGGTGCAGAGAGAATGAATGGGTCGTGCAGGGCCCATGTGGAGAGTGTTGACAACTTGGCCAAAAAAGAGAAACGTTCGCCCCCAGCGTCTCCGTCAGCTCACCCCAGGACCAACATGGAGAAGGTAAATCACGATTATCACTGGTGTGGTGAGGCGCCTGGGGTTGAGGGAATTAATGCCAGCAGACCAGGATTTTATCCCCGTGCGCAACTGGCGACCCTCGAACCTGTGACCTCGACCAAATCGTCCAGACGCCTTACCATCCGATCCAGCCCGTGGAGACAGTGTTGACAACTTGGGGTCAGGGAGGAGGTGCTTCACCCGGACGGATTTCGGGATACATCACCTTTGATTTTGCATTGTGTCACTTTTATTCCTTCCCAACTAAATTCTATGATTCTCATTATCATAATAGGTTGATAGGTTGATGTTCCTGTGTTGTTCCTCTTCCAATTATCATAATAGGTTGATGATTCTCTTGTATATGCAAAGGGCATCACACTATATTACACATTAGCATATGGTGTTGGTCATTGGGAATCCTAATTGAGTTCTGAATTTGTACTCACTGTTTGGTATCTTAATTAACCAACTAGAGTTCCAGTTGAATGGTGAACATGTCAATAAAAACTTGCAATTATTCACCTTGTTGTGGCTTCCTTGCACCATGTTGAGGTAGGGGTCTAAAAAATAAACCCCACAAACATAGTTGTTGGAATCATTGCACTCCTGCAATGATTAGAGTGAGAATTCCACCCCTGCAACATCTTGCTTCACTTCTTTACGAAGTTGGTATAAAATGAGCATTCACAAGACTTCTACTATATAGTCGTACACTTAGGGATGTGACTGTCGAAGATTGCGAAACTATGGTTTCAAGCATATGGGTTGGAGAATTGTAACATAACTTTATCTGATAGCTTAGACTTTATATATATTGCACTCTGCTAGCAACTATATATTATTTAGCATACTTATTGGTCTTTGTGTTGCTAAGAATATTTAGTGCCGTTACTTTTGTCCTCTTCATTTTTTTTCTTCCTGTTTTTAATATATGTTGGCACACAGGTTGCTGCTATCCCAGGAAAGACCTATACAAGTACATATGAAATTTGAGAGTGATGACAAAAGGAAATACCCAATTAGTATATGTTTGTTTTTTTCTACTTGTTTTTATAACTGTAAGTATTCCAGATTGATTTTGATGTAATCAACCAAATTAAGTTAGGTCCTAGTCTATTTTGATCTCTGTGTCTAAGCGTGCAGGATTTTAGGAGCACAGGAAGTCGAACGAAAGATGCAGCAGACGAGAAGGATAGCACGGGGAAGGGAGCTGACGGGCTTGGTGCATCCGAGGGACACAAAGACTACGGAAGAGTACACTGATGGACGAGAAGGACATGCACGACGTCTGAGGGACGAGAAGTCAGGGAGGAAGTTCGTTCGAGGCGAAGGCCAAAGTTGGATTCGGATTGGCCTAACTCTGGTTGGTTGAAAATCACCCAAGCGAACGAAAGGAGGAAATGTCAACCCGGGCATTAACTTTAATTGACTGGTCGACCAAGGCGCCTCAAGTAGCTTGTGAGGCGCCTCAGCTTTCAATTCTAAGTTCTGCGCACAAAACAAACTGAGGTGCCTCATCTTTAACTTGAAGCGTCTCAAATTAGAACTGAGGCATCTCAGGTTGAAACTGAGGCGCCTCGAGTCAAGTTTTTGTTGGTGTCGGAAGCACCAAATCGAACCTGGTTTTGATAATGGCAAAGGTTCAAAGTTAAGTTCATTTTCTGGTTTAATGTATTTACCAAGTGTGCAGGAAAGTCCTAGTGCACCTAGGCACGAAGTCTTGACCTGCAGGGTTAAGCACGAACACCTGGCCGAGGGTTGGGCGCCGAAAACCTGATCGAGGGTTGGGCAAGAAGACTTGGTCGTGGACTGGGCACCGAAGTCTTGATCCGGAAAATCGGGCAGGAGTCTTAGCCGAGCAAGGATTGTGGACAGAAGTAGAGGCGGGTTGAGGTACGAAGGTCTCGAGATCCGACAATCTCGGAGGCCGACCAAAAGTCTAACCGGAGGAGTCGATTGGCAAAAGGTAACTTCTCCTGAGAAAAGTAGGTGAGGACGCGCTCCCTGGAAGAGGGAACAGTAGGCGTCGGTTCGACCTAGGATTTCATTTTGAAATCCAACGTCAGAACCAAGACAGCTACGACTGTTATTTATCTTTATATTTTTCATATTGTATTGTTCTTTGACTAACACAGGTTGCAGGAGTGAAAGGAGTCAGTTGCTGCTATCCCAGGCACCTGAAAGGGTTCAGGCGCCCGAGAACCCAGGCGCCTGATAGGTGTCAGGTGCCCCAGAAGGGGTTTTCCAACGGATGGAGAAGTTGAGCTGGCAGGTTCGCTACGTCAGCTTCTCAGGCGCCCGTGAACCATCAGGCGCCTCAGAACTCCCAGGCGCCCAAGAACAAGGATAAAGTTTAGCCAAGTCTGCGGATAAGCACGCGCCAGAATCGGTGACGTGTCAGGCGTCCCAGGCCTTATTAGGCGCCCAAGAACAGACTATAAAAGGGGCTTCACCCCTTTGCTTCAGAACAATAATTTTCCAACTCAAGCACTCAAACACGCTCAATCCTTCTTCCGTGCTCGAGTTTCCCGTGCCAACAACGCTCAAGATCGATGACACGCTGCTCGAGATTCTTCATCATTTCCTCTGTGTCGTTGGTATAATTTTTGTTTATTCAATTCTATATTCAAAACTTTTAACTTGTAACATTTTCTCGGAATATAGAATTGCCCAACGAAAACGGTCAAGAACCGTGTGCCTTGGAGTAGGAGTCGTTAAAGACTCCGAACTAAGTAAAATAAAACATGTTAGCATTGTTTTATTTTCCGCTGCGTATTCTCTTCATCTCCGAAATTTTTAGTAATCGAAATTCACCCCCCCCCTTCTACCGATCACAACGATCCCACAAGTGGTATCAAAGCGGGGTTGCTCAATCTTGGTGAAACCACCAACTGAGCAAGTTTTTCAGAGTTAATCGTTCGTTATTTTCATTCGTAAGATTTTCGTTATTCCAGGTTGGTGCAACACCACTCGAAATTTTTTTTGTCATTTCTTTATTATATCCCGTACTACTAATCCAAGACTAAGTCTTGGAACAATTTTCTTGTTATAAAATTTCAGGTTATTTAAATGGCCATGCAAGAAGGCTACAGAACCGCATGACCACTCCTGTTCTCGGGAGAGGACTTCTCCTATTGGAAGAGCAGAATGGAGGGTCACCTGAAAACTCAGGTGGATATGTGGATTATAATCCTGTCCGAACTGGAAATCCCTAAGAACTCACAAGGTGAAGTTCAAGGATATTTTGAGTGGGGCGCACCACTCAAGAAAAAGATTGAAGTGGATGTGAAAGCTACACAGACCCTCCAGTGTGGCTTGACAAAAGAAGAGCTCAATCGCGTTGGTCCCTTTAGTAACGCGAAGGAACTATGGAATAAAGTGATCAAGTTGCATGAAGGGACGTCAGATACAAGGATCAGCAAGCGTGATCTTCTTCTGAACAAGTTGTACACTATCAAAATACAAGATGGTGAGACAGCTGCACAACTCCACGCAAGGATCCAAGAGTTAATGAATGGACTGCACACAATAGGTCACAAGGTAGAAAACCGTGACCTAATAAGATACACTCTAAGCTCGTTTCCAAGAAACTCTTTGTAGGCATCTATGGTAGATGCGTACAAGGTTTCAAGGAACCTATCTAACATTAAGCTTGATGAATATTTTTCAAACTAGAGCTACATGAACAAACTAACGCTACACAGGTTGAGAAAGGTATAGCGTTGTTTGCAAGTAAAGTCCCTCAGAAGCAAAAGAAAAAGAAACTGCAATTGATACCCAAGTTTGATTTCGACTCGGAATCTGACGACGACGGAATCAAACATCTGAAGCTAGTCCGGATGGCTCAGGATTACTAAAAGATGATAAAGGGCCAAAGGAAGAAGAAGAAGGCGGTTCAACAAAAGGATGATCCAGCCGAACCTACTACCAGTCAAAAGGCAAAAAGCGAGGTAACCTGTTATAGGTGCAACAAGAAGGGTCACTACAAATCGGAGTGTCCCAACTTGAAGAAGAACAAGAAGACACAGAGGAAGAAGGTGTTGGATCGAGAGAAACGATAGAGGGGGGGTGAATATCGTTAAACGCTTTTCGGATAAAAACTAGATCAAGTACGTAGCGGAATAAAATCAATCGCGAACACAGGTAGTTTTACTTGGTTCGGAGCCTAGGTCGACTCCTACTCCAAGGCCCACGGTCGTTGACCGTTTTCTGCGGGCAATTCTATAAGTGCGCAAAACGTTTACAGAGGATATTATAAAAGCAGTATAGTAAACTTAAAAGTAACTCTTCTTTTACCGACGTCCGATGTAGATTGAATTTTCGTAGCAACGGGACGTCGTCGGCGCTTGAGTCTCGAGTCGGGAGGTTTCCGGAGCAGAAGAGCGTGATTGCGTTGAATGAATTGTTGTTCGAAGCCTTGGGGTCGAGGGCCTATTTATAGCCCCTGGGGCGCCCGGGATGTCGGGGGCGCCCCTCCCACATGTCAGCCGATCCGCTTTCGTCTCGGTCAGCTCTGATCCCTTAAAACTCGGGATCAGGCTTTGACGGTGGCGCCCTCAACGCTGGGGGCGCCCGGATTGACCGGTCTCCTCTCATCCGTTAGCTTCGATGGGATCTGCTTCGTTAGCTTCACCTGGGGGCGCCCGAACCATCCGGGGCTCCCGGGAGCACGGGGGTGCCCTGCCCATGAGCTGCAGACGTAGTTCCTTTGCTTCAACTGTTTGTGTTCACCTTGGGGGCGCCCGGGACACTCCGGGCGCCCTACTCAGCCTTTGCCTCACTCCTTTGAGGCTCTCTGAGCTGCAAACACTCGTTCCTTCGGTCCTGCATCCAGGGTTAGTCCAAAACAACATAAAACAATAAGATGTTAGTTATACAGCCTTAGCTGTCTTGGTTCTGACTTTGGGCCTCCAAAATGGAGCCCTAGGTCGAACCGACGTCTACTGTTCCCTCGACGGGGAACGCGTCCTCACCTACTCCTCTCGGGAGAATATACCTGATGCCAACCGGCTCCTCCGGTTGGACTTTCGCCCAGCAGTCCTTCGCCAGGTCTTCAGTACCAAGCTGTCCTTCGCCTGGTGCCTAGCAGTCCTTCGCTAGGTCTTTGTATCCTGGCATTCTTTCGCCAGGTGCCTAGGATTCCTTCGCTAGGGCTTTGTATCCTGGCAGTCCTTCGCCAGGTGCCTAGCAGTCCTTCGCTAGGGCTTTGTATCCTGGCATTCCTTCGCCAGGTGCCTAGCAGTCCTTCGCTGGGGCTTTGTATCCTGGCATTCCTTCGCCAGGTGCCTAGCAGCCCTTCGCTAGGACTTTGTTTCCTGGCAGCCCTTCGCCAGGTGCCTAGCAGCCCTTTGCTAAGACTTTGTTTCCTGGCAGCCCTTCGCCAGGTGCCTAGCAGCCCTTCGTTAAGACTTGGTCTCTGCACACTTAAGTAACTTTATTAGATCACAAATAACACTTAACTTTGAATCCTTTGCCAATATCAAAACAAAGTTCGATATGGTGCTTCCTGCACCAACAGAAGGCTCTGCAAGCTACATGGGATGAGTCGTCTTCAAAGGACGAAGAAGAAGCTCAACCTCAGACAATCTCAACACCGAATCAAAATCGGAACCGAAGGAAAGCATCGAAACTGAAAAGTTGTCAATTTCGGAAGACGGACAAATTACAGTAAGAGGCTATCCCGAATTGCAGCTTTACGATTTAATTTCTTATTTGTCTCATAGGTTGGCCAAAGCCAACGTTCGGGTTGAAACCCTCTGACGGGAAGTTAAAACCCTGAAAGAGAAATCCAACTCAAGCTCCTTAATTGAACCAGTTTAGGAAGGAACCTCTACTCAAGTTCAGAAACTTGAGGAAGAGAATTCCTCCTTGAAATCTCAGGTAAAGGAACTTAGAGTGACACTAGAACAATTTACCATGGGTTCCAAGAATCTTAACATGATTCTTGGAAAACAAAAATTAATTCTAAACTGATCCGGACTTAGCTATCGAACCAACTCACGCTACAGATCATATTACTCAGTATTGAATCAAACTAGAACCCGAGTCCAAGCATAAGTCCCAAAGTTAAGCTTGACTAATCAAGCTGAACCGAATCAATATTGGATCCCCAAGGACAAGATTTACATCTTACATAGCCCATATCGAGGCTTTAGTTAGGGGAAGCCAATAGGAAAACCATCTTCATACTTAGATAAGTTTTTTTTATTTTTTTCGGAATTGTTGTTTGGTGCTTGTCTATTTTCTTTCTGCAAAAATATCATGCTTAGGATTAGAAACGGTTAGATAAGGATCTGACTTGATTGAAACTTGCACAACCTACTATTAGGGTGGGGCAAGATGATAGTACGTTAGGGAAGCTTGCCTAAAAAGTCAGGTAGGGTAGGGTGCACCCTATTTGGTCTTTTTAGTCCAGTGGAACTAACCAAAGCTACCTCGCCAAATCCTCAACTAGTTAGACTAGGGGTTCTCAAAAGGTAATTTGAGAATAAAATTTCTTTAAAAGGATTTGTCTAGGAAGAGTTGTTGATCCAATAAGACTACGACCAAAGAAGACCCTTGTGCCTCGCCAAGACCTGGAAGCCAATTATTCAAATTTATTTTCAATTTACTAGTTGTTAAACTTGAATCTAATACAAGGTTAAATCAAATCATAGTAATAACATAAAATCAAAGATAAAATTAATGCATCTCACAAAACAGTAAGGATACCCTGTTTTATCACTTAGAAATATGTGAGATGTTTAAGACCTAATGATTTAGTCCAACCCAACTAACCCTATAAATTAAATTAATTTTACTTTTAATATACTGAAATCAAAATTCATCTTTTTAAATTCAACTTAATTAATTTTAAAATCCAAATTAATCTTTTTAAATTCAACTTAATTAATTTTAAAATCTAAATTAATCTTTAATTTTCAAAATCAAATTAAAAACCTGTCTCACAAAAATACGCATAGGAGTAACATGACTAATAACCCAGATTGGGTGAGACAGACTAGGCAGTGAAATTCAATCAATCTATCCTTATATCTCTACATAAATGGATTCAAATCAAAGTACTTTATGTGTAGGAACATAATAGTTTGGACCAATGGATGTTGTTGGATACTGGATGCTCCAGACATATGACTAGGGATAAATTGAAGTTCACCAAAATCAAGTACAAAAACCTAGGGTCAGTGGCAATTGACAATAATGTCACACTTAAGGTAATTGGTGAAAGATCGTCTAGGCATGCTAGAGGGGGGGGTGAATAGCACTTTTTCACGTTTTGGATCTCTACAGAATTGTTAGCGTAGCGGAAAGAATATGCAAAGGAAATCAAAACAATGCTAACACTTATCATTTACTTGGTATCCACCCAGATGGGTGACTAGTCCAAGGATCCACGCCGCGAGCACCACTTTTCACTATCGAAAACTCTCCTTGAGGTGGAGAAACCTTTACAATCGATCTTCCTCTTTTCAGAATACAGTAGAATACAAGAGAGGAAGTAGAAAATGCTCTTCAGACGAGCAGCACTTCGACACTGTACGGAACCGTACCGTGCACGTGCAAAAAGGTGCTCCTTTTATAGATGAAAAGGACAGACTCGTAGTCTGTCTAGCCCGCACCAGTCGGCTGCCCCAAGGGCAGTCGACTGACCTAGCATTAATTGCTAGCCAACGGCTAGTTTTTGGGGTATACCAGTCGACTGCCCAAATGTCGGTCTACCGGTCTGAGGCCGCAAACTTTCTGTGAGTTTTGGCAGTCGACTGCCCCAGGGCCAGTCGACTGCCCTATTTCACAGCTCAGCTCCAGCCACTCCGAACCTTCTCCTTCACGTGTGCCTTCAGGTCTGCTCCCTTGGCTTGCCCCTTGAAGTCCTCTTCCTCTGGCTATCATCCCTCGGATGCGCATGCAAGCCTTCCCTTGGCTTGCCTCCATGCTACCCTTCACGTGTGCCCTTGAAGTCCACTTCCCGGCTTGCCCTTGGAGCTCTCCTCCCTCGGCTCTCGTCCCTCGGATATGTCCACCATGTGTGATTCTCCAAGTCCTGCAAACTCAATCACACGCATCAAATACAACATAACACTATAACCTTAAACATATTCACACACACATCAAAACCATAATCTTCCAATCGTTTAAGGGCCGATTGATTCAACAATTGGGTCAGGTAATATTGAACTGAATTCTGATTTTAGTATCAAAAAGGTACTATTAGTTGACAATTTTAAGTTTAACTTACTTAGCATCAGTCAACTTTGTGATACTGGCTATGTAGTTACCTTTACCAACTTTGACTGCCTTATTAGGAACTTATAAGACCCAAAAATAACTCTTAAGGGAATTAGGAAGAATAATATTTACATTATTAACCTACTTTCGACACCTAAATATTTTCAAACCCAATTAGAAGAAACTAATTTATGGTATAGAAAATTAGGTCATACACATACAAAATTAATTTCAAAACTAAGTCAACATGGACTAGTTAAAAGTATACCTAAGATTAAAAACTTTGAAAATGCAATCTGTAACCCATGACAACAAGGCAAACAAACAATGTCAACCCACAAATCTGTCCAATCTGACTCAACCCAATCTACACTTGAGCTCCTACACCTAGACCTATTTAATTCTCATAGAGCCAAGTCACTAAGCGAAAATCGATACTGCTTAGTAATTATTGATGATTATTTCAGATTTACCTGGGTTAGGTTTTTGAAAACCAAAGATGAAGCATTTGAATCATTTAACAATCTATGTAAAATACTTGAAAATCAAAAAGATATACAAATTAAAAGGATTAGAAGTGATCATGAAGGAGAGTTTGAAAACCAAAAGTTTAATGACTTTTGTAAAATTAATGGATATGCCCATGAATTTTCCTGCCCAAGAACCCCGCTACAAAATGGAATAGTTGAAAGGAAAAATAGAACCCTTCAAGAAGCCACCAGGATCATGCTCAACGAATATAGTTTATCTAATCAATTTTGGGCAGAGGCGAAAAACACCGCTTGTTATATTCAAAATAGGGTCCTAATAAATAAAAGACACAACAAAACACCTTATGAAATCTATTACCATAAAGTACCCAACTTATATTATCTAAAAGTTTTTGGGTGTAAGGTACATATCCTAAATATAAAAGACTACCTAGGAAAATTTCAATCAAAATCAACCCCAGGAATTTTTGTAGGATACTCAACAACAAGTCGGGCATATTGTAGCGACCCGCCTTCTTACTGCCTTAGACGGATCGTTACATTTCTCTACTTCTCTACTTTTGATACATGACTACAAATGCGGAAATCCCTTTTTTTTTTTTAAAACTTTTAAATTCATCTAACAATTATATTCTAACTTAAGCAATCATGCATAATAACATATCACACTTCCTTTCTCAAAAGCTCGCGAATGGTACACTTTGAAACCTGCCTCACCCAACTGAACTGTCGGGTACCAGTCGACTGGTGACGTGGCAGTCGACTGGTACGCCTGTGAGCTGAAAGTTCAGCTTTCGGCAGTTGCTTCACAGCTCCATCAAACCCATAATTTCGAGCCATATGGAATCATGACACCATTTCTACACTCTATGACAGTTTTCAAATGAGTTTAGTCAATCAAAACGAATCCCTAAACTTGAAATTAGGACTTTTGCGAGATTTAGCAAGTTATGAAAAACTATATAAAACTTTAGTCTAGAGTTTGTACCAAACTTTACTTCTATACATTCATAGCACCAAATGCATGTTCTATAACCTTGCTAAAGCATTATGAAATGTGGTTGCAACCTTTCTAAACAAATTTAAGCAATGAAACTTAATTCAAAGAAGAAATTGATACTATCTTGGTACATGCATCTATTTTTTCTAACATAGTATCAATACTTCCATCTACTCATATTTCTACTCATCCAATGTAATCATAAAAATATATAGACTAAAAGAAATGACATGGAATCTTTACTCTAAGGAATTGAGCATATAAAACTATCCATAACTTAAATATTCGCTAAACTCCATAAAGCAAGAACATGAAATTCAAATGAACTATAACATTATGAATTAATAACTAAATTGTCTTGCGCCAAAGATCTCTCCATAATCAGCCACCACACACACTCTACTCAGCACCGCCTCGTCGTCTTCCTTCAGAATTGCTTGCCTTTACCTTTATCTGCAATAAGAGGAAATGCATCTATAAGCGAAAAGCTTAGTAAGTACTATCTAGCTCACAAAAACTCGAAATATGCAAACATGCTTCCAGATCAAACTGAACATCATATGAGATACTAATATGCTTGAAAGAAAACTACGAACATGTATAGCTCAAAACATGCATACTCAAGCAATAGATAATCTCAATTTACTTTTCTTGGCTCAATTTGAAACTTTAGCTATTCTTTAACTTTTGAAAACATTCTGAAACTTTAGAAAACTTTGCTAAAGCATATACTTGAAAATAATAATCACTTGGATCCACTGAAGACGTAAGTACCATCTGATATGCGCGTTCCCTAAAAGGTTGGGGTAGCGAGCCACCAATCCTAATAGAGCAGACCTTGGTCTACCAGGGCCAAGACCTTGGAATTGGACACCTGGATTTCTTTAACGACGCCCTTGGACGCCGGGTACTGGCCTTATAAAATAAAATAGCTTTTCTTACTTTTCTTTCTTATCTGTAAATGCCTTGGCATTTTCTGGAGCACCTTGCGTGCTAAAATCCCTAAGTCTTGACTTCTGGGGATTTCTTAAGGCCTTGGCCTTTTCTTTTCTTATCTTTATCTTTTCTTTTCTTTTCTCATAGCTTTTCTTAGACCCTAAACTCACATAGGGTATTAATCAACATATATAAGCATATAATGAACTAATATCACATGCAAAAACTTAAACAAAAAGGAAATATCTCTTTTAAAAACTTTTAAAGGAAATTCTCGCGGAAAAACCGCCTCTTACTGCAGGTGAGCAGTACTTACATTGATATCTTGGACTTACAACCAAGATTAATGTCTAGAGCTCGGGAGAAACTTGAGATCTCAGAGAATTCTTCACGTCTACGCGTTCCTCTCGTCGCGGGGATCCCGAATATAGGACTATCTCTTGGAGAAGAGTCTTGGCCGGCCCTCCTTGGCCTTGATGGTGGTCGGCGTCGCCCAAGAGGAGAGGTGGTCGGCGTGAGGGTTTGGAGAGGAGAGAAAATAAAATTTCTCTCTTTAACTATCTATTTATACTTAAGGCAGATTAAACTAACAATTCCTTAAATAACCTTCTCTCCGTCCCTTGTTGTGCTTGATACCCCCAGCCTAGCCGGTTGTGCGCTTGTGTCGTCTCGCGGTGGTCGCGGGTTCGATCCACCCGCTGCACTTAACCGGTTTTTTATTATTTTTCCATTTTTTTTTTCTTTTTCCAAAAATACCAAACGGACTCGGAAAATTCCATAAAAATACTCTAAAAATTCCTAAAAATATCTAGAATATTTCTAAACCATTTCCAAATAATTCTAAGGACTTTAAGAATTAAAAATGGGAATTTTGGGGCGTTACAATCCCCCATACCTTATAAAAAGTTCGTCCTCGAACTTAGAATAATTCTGGATATCTTTCTCTCATGCTGTCCTCACGTTCCCACGTAGCCTCTTCATGCTTTTGATTCTGCCAGATGACCTTCACTAGTGGCACTTCTTTGTTTCTTAATCTTTTAACTGCTTTGTCCACTATCTGTGTCGGTCTGCTCTCATAACTAAGATCTTCTTGGATCTGTACTAACTGAGGCTGAATCACTTGGCTAGGGTCGTGAATACACTTCTTTAGCATAGAGACATGAAATGTGCTGTGGATAGCTGACATATCCTCTGGTAAGTCCAACTCATATGCTACCTTACCAACCCTCTTTATGATCTCGTAGGGTCCTATGTAGCGAGGACTTAGCTTGCCCTTCTTGCCAAATCTCACCACTCCCTTCATAGGAGCGACCTTGAGAAATACTGAATCTCCAACTTGGAATTCAAGTGGCCTACGGCGTGTGTCAGCATAACTTTTCTGTCTACTCTGGGCAGTCTCAATCCTCTGGCGGATCGTCTGGATAGCCTGAGTGGTCTCACCTATAAGCTCAGTCTGGCTGTCTAGTCCTGACTCCATCTCTTTCTTCTCACCAGCTTCTTGCCAATATATGGGTGATCTACATTTCCTGCCATATAATGCCTCATAAGGTGCCATTTTGATAGTGGCCTGATAGCTATTGTTGTAGGCAAACTCAGCTAAGCATAGAAATTTGCACCAACTGCCTTTAAAGTCCAATGCATAAGCCCTGAGCATGTCTTCTAAAATCTGATTTACTTTCTCTGTTTGTCCATCTGTCTGGGGATGGAAGGCTGTGCTGAACTGAAGTCTGGTGCCTAGGGCGTCCTGAACACACTTCCAAAAATGGGAGGTGAATCGCCCATCTTTGTCAGACACGATCGTCTTCGGAACTCCGTGAAGCCTGATCACTTCTTTCACGTACAGTTGTGCTAACTGCTCTACCGAATGCGATAACTTGATGGCTAGGAAGTGGGCAGACTTGGTCAACCTGTCCACTATCACCCAGATTGCATCATGTCCATGGGTGGTTCTTGGAAGACCTGTGATAAAGTCCATGGATATTTCTTCCCACTTCCACTCTGGAATGGGAAGTGGCTGTAGAACTCCTCCTGGTCTCTGGTGCTCTGCTTTGACTCTCTGGCAGGTCAAGCAGGTACTGATATATCTGGCCACGTCTCGCTTGAGTCCAGACCACCAGAACCTTTGCTTTAAATCTTGGTACATCTTGGTAGAACCAGGATGCATAGAGTACGGGGTACTGTGGGCTTCTTCTAGAATATTCTTTCTTAGTTCCTCATCATTGGGGACGCAAAGGCGGTCTCCAAAATAGAGGATGCCACTATCTGATACTCGAAACTCTGAATTTTCTGCCTCTTGGATCTCCTGCTTGATCTTCTGGATCTCTTGGTCTTGACTTTGCTTTCTTTGTATATCCATAAGCAGGGTTGACTCTAGAGTCAATGCAGAAAGTTGCCCAATTATTACCTCGACTCCAAAATCCTTTATTTCTTTCTGAAGTGGTGGAGACAGTGATGATAGGGACATCGGTGCTGCACAGGATTTCCTGCTCAGTGCATCTGCCACTTTATTAGCTTTACCTGGGTGGTAGAGGATTTCACAGTCATAATCTTTGACCAACTCTAGCCACCTGCGCTGCCTCATATTCAGATCCTTCTGAGTGAAGAAGTACTTCAAACTCTGATGGTCTGTGAAGATTCTGCACTGCACTCCATACAGGTAGTGTCTCCAGAGCTTCAGTGCGAAAACCACAGCTGCTAGCTCAAGGTCGTGGGTAGGGTAATTCTTCTCATAGTCCTTGAGCTGTCTGGAGGCATATGCTATTACTTTACCATCTTGCATGAGGACAGCTCCAAGGCCCATCTTGGATGCATCACTGTAGATGTCAAAGGCCTTGTCACTCTCTGGAACAGTCAGGATGGGAGCACTGGTCAGTCTCTTCTTCAGCTCTAGAAAACTGTGCTCGCATTTATCTGACCATTCAAACTTCTTGTTCTTTCTGGTCAAGGCTGTGAGTGGAGAGGCTATCCTGGAAAAGTCTTCCACAAATTTTCTGTAATATCCTGCCAGGCCTAAGAAGCTTCTGATTTCACTGGCATTCTTGGGTCTACACCAGTTGCTGACTGCTTCTATCTTGGCTGGATCAACTTGAATACCTTCTTTGGATACAATGTGACCTAGGAAGGTCACCTGATCTAGCCAAAACTCACACTTTGAGAATTTTGCATAGAGCTTCTCCTGCTGAAGGATCTGCAGCACTATCCTCAAGTGTGTAGCATGGTCCTCTGGAGTCTGTGAGTATATGAGAATATCATCAATAAATACAATGACGAATTTATCGAGATACTCTCGGAAGATGTGGTTCATCAGCTCCATGAAGACTGCTGGAGCATTGGTTACTCCAAAAGGCATTACTACAAATTCGTAGTGGCCGTATCTTGTCCTGAAGGCCGTCCTGGGGATGTCACTTTCTTTAACCTTTAGCTGATGATACCCAGAACGCAGGTCTATCTTCGAGAACACTGTAGCCCCTTTGAGTTGATCAAATAAATCATCTATTCTAGGAAGGGGGTACTTGTTCTTGATGGTTACCTTGTTCAGAGCTCTGTAGTCTATGCACAGACGCATAGACCCGTCCTTCTTCTTGACGAAAAGTACAGGAGCTCCCCAGGGTGAATGACTCGGGCGAATGAAGTCCTTGTCTAGTAGCTCCTGGAGTTGCTCTTGTAATTCCTTCAACTCTGCTGGAGACATACGATATGGGGCCTTCGAGACCGGACCGGTACCGGGCACTAGCTCGATCTCGAATTCCACTTCTCGGTGGGGAGGTAGTCCAGGCAATTCTTCTGGGAACACTTCTGGATATTCGCAGACTACCCGTACGTCCTCCTGCTTGAGTTCTTTCTTTGCTTCTGAGTCCACTATGTGTGCAAGAAAACTAGCACACCCTTGCTCTAGCATCTGGTGGGCTGCCAAGGCTGAGAGGAATTTCTGAGTCTTCCTCTTTGGGGCTCCTTGAAACTCGAATGGTGGTTCTCTTTCTGGGCTGAAAACCACCTTCCTTCTACGGCAGTCCACTGAAGCGATGTACTTACTGAGGAAATCCATCCCTAAAATGACTTCATAATCCTTCATCTCCCGGACTGTCAAGTCACTATAGAGCTCTCGGTTGGAAATCCAGATTGGTACTGCCTTTAGCCTCTGAGTAGAGGCCATTACTTCCCCTGACGGTAAGGTTGTTAAGAACTTCATCGTTCAACCTTTCTGGTGGCCTTTATACTGTTTAAGTAGTGCTTAGTGGTCAAAGCACCACTTATTAGTTCTTCGGAGGTTTGTGGCCTCTTAACACTGCTAGCCCTCTTTAACGCTATCTCAGGCCTTAACATCTTGAGCATTAGCATAACCATCTATTTTCCTGTGCTAACTAGCTCTGGGCACAGATGAGCTAACCGCTTAAACATCTTCACTACTTCGTCCACGGATAGTTCTCCTTGTCTGAACTCCGTGAATTCCTCGTAGTGCTTGTTGGTAATCCGCATGTGGAAGAACTCCTCATAGAACTCTTGCTCAAAATCTGTCCAGCTCATCTGGTTGACTATCCTCTTACTCTTGACTCGCTCCCACCACATACGAGCATCTCCAGTTAGGCAGAAGGAGGCACATTTGACCTTCTCGACTTCTGGCCAGTCAAGAAGCTCCATTGTGCTCTCTAAAGTCTTGAACCAAGCCTGGGCATCCCAGGGCTCAGTCGTGCCTGAGAAGCTTTCAGGTTTCAGCCTCTGCCACTGGACGAGGTACGTTTCTTATCTTCGGTTCACGGCAGGGGTCTCCTGTGTGACTGGTGAAACTTCAGCCACCACTGGGGTTTCCACTCTTGCTGTGGGTGGTGTAGGGGGCACTGGGTGCTGATTTGCCATCAGTGTGGCGATGGTCTTCTGTTGCTCTGAAATCTGAGCTTGCATCTGAGCAATGACTGCCATCAGGTTTGGCTGTCCTGTGCCAGGCTCATTGTTATCTTGAACTGGGGTTCCGTTATTAGCATTAGGAGCTCGGCCTCTTCTTGCCATTTAATAATGCATAAGGGAACAAGAAATCACTACTACATCTCTAGGTATAAACTTGTCTTCTTACTTAGAAATCTAATATTCATTCTAGGGATTAAACATGATTCCGTGATACTAAGGTATTAAACATGCTTCCTTGTTCTATGCACATATGTGAGTAAGTACTTAAGCA
>JAGFNQ010001566.1:755664-875475 GCA_024364735.1 Boesenbergia rotunda
CATATAGGGTCTATAACAATCATACCCTTAAAATTGAAAAAACCACGAATATTATATTTGATGAAGAAATTATAACAAAGCCAACTAGTTTACCTAACCCAATCAACGTAACCAACTCATCAAATCCAACTACTTCGAATAAAGATCAGAAAGAAATTGAATCAATAATTGAACCAATAATTGAATCAATAATTGAACAAATGGGTGAACCAACTCAAATTATTGAACCTGTTCCTGTACTAACCCAAAACCTACCAGCCGGACCTGAGGCTGAACCAAGTTCTAGGAGATCTAAGAAATTTAGACTAAATCACCCGACTGACCAAATTATGGGTGATCCAACTTTAGGAGTTAGAACAAGGTCTTCCTTCAAAAACTTGAGTAAGGTTGCACTGATTTCAAATATAGTACCTAAAACTATAAAAGAGACCTTACTTGACCCAGACTGGATTATTACTATGCAGGAAGAATTAGCCCAATTTGATAGAAACCAAGTCTGGAACTTAGTACCAAAACCGGAAGGTAAGTCCATTATAGACACTAAGTGTGTATTTAGGAATAAGTTGAATGACCAAGGTGAAATAGTAAGAAACAAAGCTCACTTAGTAGTTAAGGGATTTAGTCAAGTCGAGAGGTTAGACTATGATGAAACTTATGCCCCTGTAGCTAGACTTGAGTCAATTAGGATGTTATTAGCCTTTGCAGCCTACAGAGGATTCAAGTTATACCAAATGGGCGTTAAGTCGGCCCTCCTGAATGGATTTATAAAAGAGGAGATTTATATAGGACAACCCCCAGGCTTCGAAGACATTGACTACCCTAACTATGTATTCAAACTTAAGAAAACCCTTTATGGGTTAAAACAAGCACCTAGGGTATGGTTTGAAAGATTGTCCACCTATCTAATTTTTAAACATTTTAACCAAGGTCAAATTGACTCAACCCTATTGTTGAGGTAATCTGTGGTCTAGAGTGACCAAGTGTTTTGATGTTTGGGCAAAGGGTTTAAGTTAGGTTTTCCCTTATATACTAATATGTGTATGTGAGTGTGCAGGTTGTACAGGTTTACACATATTGACTTGACTGGACAGCCTTGGTACGGTGAAGGGTGGCATGGAGACAAGTTGGATGCTTGTGTGCATCCGAAGGACCTTGGAGAGCTGGGACGATGAGCTGAGGGGTGCGGACTTCGAGGCATGCGTGAAGGATGACATGGAGGCAAGCTGGAGGCTTGCGTGCATCCGAGGGATGGGAGCCAAAGATGAAGAGGGCACGAAGACAATAGTCGAGGCTGCTGATGAGGAGTTAGTCGAGTCGTGAGAGTACGAGTGTTGTGTGATTGTACTCGGGAAATCCTAGGGTTCGAGTGTTGAGAGAAGTGTACTCAGGAAGGAGAACCCTAGGTGTGTGAGTGGGGCAGTCGACTGATAAAACTCACAGAAGGTATGCAGCTCTGGACCAGTCGACTGCTTTGGGAGCGGTCGACTGGTAGCGGCTGGTGAGTTGGCTGAAAATTCAAACGTTGGGGTTGCAACGGTCGATTTTCAGTGGCACCAGTCGACTGCCTTGGGAGCAGTCGACTGGTGGCGAGGGTTTCAGCTTTAGTTCTATTTAAAGAGGACTTCGTGGTGGCTGAAACTCTTGACGAATTTTGTCTTAGTTAAAGGCAAAATAGTAGTCTTGGTGCTCATATCTTGTCAAGGTGTTGTGGTGAGGTTTCTCCACCCACAAGGAGCGACAAGGGCTAGCCGGAGGTTATCCGGGGAGTGATCCACCGACGGATTCTTGTATTAGTCACCCTTAGGGGTGGATACCAAGTAAATCTGTGAGTTAGCATTGCTTTCTTGTTGTTAGTTTTATTCTTTTGTATTTCTACTTGCGCAACTAACAACGTAGGAAGAAGAAGATTCGAAGATTTGCTATTCACCCCCCTCTAGCAACCGTACAAGATCCAACAAGTTGTTAAGACTTTAGAAAAAGATATTTTTACAGCCCAAATTTATGTAGATGACATAATTTTTGGATCAACAAACACTAACTTCTTAAAAGACTTTATTAAAATTATGGAAAGTGAATTTGAAATGAGTTTAGTAGGTGAACTGGCCTACTTTTTAGGACTACAAGTTAAACAAACCAAAGATGGAAACTACATTCACCAATCCAAATAAGCAAAAGAAATGATTAAGAAATTTAAAATGGATAGTTCAAAAGACTTAAGTACCCCTTTGACCACCAATGCTAAAATAGATAACGACCTTGAAGATGAACCAATTGACTTAAAATATTATAGAAGTATTATAGGAAGCTTACTCTACCTAACTGTTAGTAGAACTGATATCCTTTTTACAGTAGGTGTTTGTTCCAGGTATCAAACCTGTG
Organism: Boesenbergia rotunda; assembly: GCA_024364735.1. Lineage (NCBI taxonomy): Eukaryota > Viridiplantae > Streptophyta > Magnoliopsida > Zingiberales > Zingiberaceae > Boesenbergia > Boesenbergia rotunda. The sequence goes on from JAGFNQ010001566.1 coordinate 758,044, forward strand.
CTAAGGAGTCCCACTTAACTGCAATTAAAAGAATCCTTAGATATATTAATGGCACCATAAATGTAGGTATTTGGTATCCTAGGACATCCAATTTTGAATTATTAGGATTTTCTGACTCAGATTATATGGGTTGTAAATTAGATAGAAAAAGTACAAGTGGGAATTATCAATTACTAGGACAGAGTCTAGTTAGCTGGTGCAGTAGAAAGCAACATTGTGTTGTCTTATCTGTAAGGATCGATGTCGTACGCTAGAGGGGGGTGAATAGTATTTCGCCGAATTCTTGCTCCTACACGGTTAGTTTGCACAGCGAAAATAATAGTAAAACAATAATAAAATCACTAACCAATGCTAACATGGCGATTTTAGTTGGTATCCACCCCGGTCGGGTGACTAATCCAACAATCCGTCGGTAGATCAATCCCCGGATAACCTCCGGCTAGAACTCGTCGCTCCTTGTGGGTGGAGAAACCTCGCCACAGCACCAAGGACACTTCCTGAGTATACAAGACTACTAACTTGCCCTATCCAAGCAAGTTTCGTCAAGAAACTCAGCAACCACGAAGTCCTCTTTAAATAGGACTCGGGGCTGATTTCTCGCTACCAGTCGACTACCCCCAGGGCAGTCGACTGGTGCCAGTCAAATTCGACCGTTGACACTCCCAACGTTCGAATTTGCCAGCTCACCAGCCACCTACCAGTCGACTGCTCCCAGAGCATTCGACTGGTCCCCAGCTGAATCCCTTCCCGAATACAGTCACACAGCACTCGATCCTCACGACTTGACTGACTCCTCATCCGCAGCCTCGACTATTGCCTTCGCGCCCTCTTCATCTTCGGCTCCCGTCCCTCGGATGCACGCAAGCCTCCAGCTTACCTCCATGCCATCCTTCACGCATGCCTCGAAGTTCGCGCCCATCAGCTCATCGTCCATGCTCACCAAGGTCCCTCGGATGCGCACGCAAGCCTCAAGCTTGCCTCCATGCCATCCTTCACCGTACCGAGACCGTCCAGTCAAGTCCATATGTGTAACCTGTACAACCTGCACACTCAACATACACATATAAGAATACAAGGGAAAACCTAACTTAAACCCTTTGCCCAAACATCAAAACCCATGGTCACTCCGGACCATCTTAGGGCCGATTGTTCCAACAATCTCCCCCTTTTTGATGTTTGGCAATCCGTTTAAGTTAGGAAAGAAAGATAGTAGTAAATAGCAAAAACCATGCTAAATGAATGCATATGCAATGCATAACTGGATCCTATCCCAAGGCATCCCACACCTAACCCTCCAAGTTAGGAATTTCACACCTAACCCTCCAAGCTTGGATTTTCACCACCTAACCCTCCAAGTTAATTTTACACCTAGCCCTCTAAGCTAGGATTTTCACCACCTAACCCTCCAAGTTAGGATTTTCCCACACCTAGCCCTCCAAGCTAGGATTTTCACCACCTAACCCTCCAAACTAGGAATTTTACACCAAACCAGGCTTTTTAAAGCTTTCTCCCAAGCTCCCCCTTACACTGGACTTACAAAGGCTTTTTAAGAACCTCTCCAAGGTTCCCCTTATGCCATGAAGGGAGCAGCCATGCTCCCCTCTAAACCTAGGGTTTCTTTCTAGCAAAGGTATTGGTTTCCCACTTAAACACAATATTTCTCCCCCTTTGCCATACATCAAAAAGAACCCAATAATTACCCAATTATTGGTTCTTTAAATTCCCAATGACCCTAAACACAGTGTACTAAACCCCCCATACACTTGTTCCTTGTCATTTGGACCCCAAAACAACTGCTGATACCCAAATCAGCCTCTGACAGTCGACTGCCCAAATAGGCAGTCGACTAATACTCTGATTTCAGTCTTTTCTGGCCATTTTCAGAAATGCGCCAGAAATTCCACAAATCTCCAACAATTCCAAATTTCGTGGAGAACTTTGTGGTACCCATACCTACTTGGGAAAAATACATCTACCCATGTATCTATCACCATTCCCAAGTTTGACACAAAATCCAAAAATTTCAAAATGAAAATCAAGGCAACTAGGAGGCAACCTCCCCCTTTACCCATGTCTTCTCCCAATTTTCATTTTTCCCAGGCTAAGTTCTACCCAACTTAACCTCTTGAACACCATGTTGAGTTATCCCCAACCCAACATCCGAGTTCTTCCCCCTTTTGGACACCATTAAGGCTTGCTCCCAAGCAACCTTTCTTCTAGTGCCAATTAGAACTCTACAAAACCTAAAATATTCTAAAGTTTGCAAACACACTTGCTTGGATATACCCTATCCTAGAAAAGTATGATATCATGAAAATATCAAGTGTGTTTGACTTTTGGTATACATCTAAATTCCTTAAAAGATTTGGCATTTTGAAATCAAGTCATTATTCCTTGTGTTTGCCTCTTCTAACCCTTTCAAATTGACACAAGGAATTGTCCTCAACTCTAAGGTTCATCCATAATTCCAAGTGTTTCTGAAAACCCCTTCAGAAATCACTTATTAACACTCTGCCCAGACCACCAGTCGACTGCCCCCATGGGCACTCGACTGCCAAACTTCACAGAAAGTTTTCGGGCTGATAGCAGTCGACTGCCCAAATGGGCAGTCGACTGCCACCTGAATTTCAGGTTTTTTCAGCCAACTTTCAGAAATGCCCTAAAAATTTTACAAATCTCCAAAAAATATTAAATTTTGTGGGGAGACTTGTGAAGCCAATATCTACTTGGGAAAAATATGTTTCCAAATAAATGTACTCCAAATCCCAAGATTGGCACGAAATCCTACTTCTTCTAAAAAGTATCAAATGAGCTCATCCTAAAAGTGCTAATTCTCACTTCTCTTCAATGCATCCTCTTCTTCTTGATCACAACTCATTTATATCATTGAATTATATGGTGTTCCACCATTAAACCTCAATTTTATCAATTAACTCTCCTTTTTCATCTTTTCCCCCCTAAATTCTCCTTTTGATGTGCCAAAATCTAGGATTAAGACTTACCTAAGTCTTCCAACCCTTTTTGGCACATTTCATCTAACTTCCTAAGGGAGAAACTTTTGAATCCATTTACCATGGACCCCAAAGGCTCCTAGAGCTCCCCTTGAGCTCTTAGCCTTAGCCACCTCCCTAGGTGACTCCATCCACACTAGGCCACACCGGTGTGCCACCGGTGACTCTTGGCCTACAAAATTGATCTTTTTAACCTTAGACACCTTGTCCTTGGTTAGGTCACTCTTTTTACCCTTGGATGACATCCCCTTGCCATCCTTCGACTTTCCCTCCTTACTAAGATTGTATGCTTTCCCAGCATACTTCTTTCCGTTGCCTTTGGAGGTCTTGGATTGATAGCCCAAACCCGACCTATCATAGTTGGGTTTGATGCTACCCAACACCATGTCTAGACCTTTAGATCCAATCTTGAATCTTTCTAAGGTCTTCACTAAAGTATCAAGCTTGCCCTTAAGGCTTGATTTTCCCTTTTTAGCCCTCTAACCTTGGATTCCATATGTCCACTTTGGACATTTCTAGACCTATCCATTTTCTTAGGCATTTGTCTCCCCTTCTTGGGGTCAATGCCTTGATCCTTAGGTACCCAAGTCTTAGGTCTATCATGATGCATGCTTTTCTTAGGGTTATGATCTACCTTGTTACCCTTAGTCCTATCATTATACTTAAATCCATGATTATGCACAAATAAACAATTCTCATGAGTTCTAGCATGCATGGGTGGGTAATTAACATGATTCTTGAAATGTGAAAAAGAACTTGAAATTGAATTTCTTTTTAAACTAGGGTTAGAGGGTACCTCCCTTACCCTTGTAGTCCTTCCTTGTTGTGAGCTTCTTCTCTTCCTTCTTTCTTCTTTTTCCCATCTTCTTAGATTTTCCATCTTCTTTAGCTCACCTTTTCTAGGGCATTTAGTGTGATAATGCCCTAGTTCTCCACATGTGAAGCATCGAATCTTCTTCCTTTTAGCTTGAGCTTCACCAATTCTACAACCCACATTAGCTTTAAAGGAATTTACAATGGGTTTAGGGTGTACCTCCTTTTTCTTACCTAGTGGGCACTTATCCTTGTAGTGCCCCTTTTCATTGCACCCAAAGCATACAATGTGGTCTTTAGTCCTTGCTTTGGTGGAGGTTGAGGTTTGGTTGACTTCCTCTTCACCCTTGGATGAAGTGGAGACTTCCTCTTGATCATGTGTAGGTGAGGGTCTCTCCTCCCCCTCAATCCTTGAGGTGGTGACCTCCTCCTCTTCTCTAGATGAGGTGGATGACCTCTCACTTTCTTCTTCACTTGAGGATGTGGACACTTCTTCCTCCTCTTGAGCTATTGAGCTCACTTCCTCGGGTTCATCTACTCCTTGAGTTTGTGTAGGTTCTTGTGATATTCCACCAACTTGGTCCATAATTCGTGTGCATTTTTATAATTCCCCATAATACTCAAAACATTGTTAGGCAAAACATTAATTAATACATCTATTACCTTCTTGTTTGCCCTAGAGTAGTCTTGTTGCTCTTGAGTCCAATATCTAGGACGAAGCTTCTTTCCATGCTTGTCCTTTGGAACTTCGAAGGGCTCTTCTAGCATGATCATACACTCCCACTCCATGCTAAGCCAATTCTTCATCCTCGCCCGCCAATAGTCGAAATTCTCGTTGTTGTAGGGCGATGGGGTGTAGATGTTGTCCCCCAACTTATCTTCCATTGTTACTTCTCCTCTAGCGTGTGCTCCCTCGGCGGTTAGTCCGATCAAGAGCAATCCTTGCTCTGATACCAATTGTAAGGATCGATGTCGTACGCTAGAGGGGGGTGAATAGCATTTCGCCGAATTCTTGCTCCTACACGGTTAGTTTGCACAGCGGAAATAATAGTAAAACAATAATAAAATCACTAACCAATGCTAACACGGCGATTTTAGTTGGTATCCACCCCGGTCGGGTGACTAATCCAATAATCCATCGGTGGATCAATCCCCGGATAACCTCCGGCTAGAACTCGTCGCTCCTTGTGGGTGGAGAAACCTCGCCACAACACCAAAGACACTTCCTAAGTATACAAGACTACTGACTTGCCTTATCCAAACAAGTTTCGTCAAGAAACTCAGCCACCACGAAGTCATCTTTAAATAGGACTCGGGGCTGATTTCTCGCTACCAGTTGACTGCCCCTAAGGTAGTCGACTGGTGCCAGCCAAATTCGACCGTTGATACTCCCAACGTTCGAATTTGCCAGCTCACCAGCCACCTACCAGTCGACTGCTCCCAGAGCAGTCGATTGGTCCCCAGCTGAATCCCTTCCCGAGTACAGTCACACAGCACTCGATCCTCACGACTCGATCCTCATCCGCAGCCTCGACTATTGCCTTCGCGCCCTCTTCATCTTCGGCTCCCGTCCCTCGGATGCACGCAAGCCTCCAGCTTGCCTCCATGTCATCCTTCACGCATGCCTCGAAGTCCGCGCCCATCAGCTCATCGTCCCTGCTCACCAAAGTCCCTCGGATGCGAACGCAAGCCTCCAGCTTACCTCCATGCCATCCTTCACCGTACCGAGACCGTCCAGTCAAGTCCATATATGTAACATGTACAACCTGCACACTCAACATACACATATAAGAATACAAGGGAAACCTAACTTAAACCCTTTGCCCAAACATCAAAACCCATGGTCACTCCGGACCATCTTAGGGTCGATTGCTCCAATATTATCTACAACTGAAGCAGAGTATGTTGCCTTAGAGGTATGTGTAGCTCAACTATTATGGATGATGCATACCTTAAGGATTTCAACCTAGACTATACCCAAAAAAGTATTTATTGACAATATAAGTTCAATTAACCTCACAAAGAACCTCATTCATCATTCCAGAACTAAACATATTGAAGTTGAACACCACTTTGTTAGAGATCACGTAGCTAGGGATGAAATCGTACTTACACATATAGATTCAAAATCTAACCTAGCTGATATTGTTACTAAACCACTACCTGAGTTTGAGTTTAGTTCACTAAGAAGGCAGCTAGGAATGTGTTTAGTAGAATAGGATTGACTTTTAATCTATTTTAAAATAATCCAGTTATCTTGCAAAGTTATTTACCCTAGTTTCATGCTCTTATAGATTTAGAAGTCAGCATCTCACAAGAACATTAGGATACTTTGATTGATAACCTAGATTGGGTTAAGATGTTTAGGTCTATGCCTTGACTCAAGATGCTTTAAGTCAGTGCATCAAGAGCAGTTTGGACAATAAATACAGTTGAATAGTAATCAAGTTAAGTAATCAAGCTTAGAAAGTCTAACTTGATCAGGCTACTTAACTTGACTAACCCATGTGAAAGTTGTTGTTGTATAACAGTTAGTAAGTAGCAAACTGGGTTAGACAAGGACCGAAAAGAGTTATGATTTCCATATTTTTTTCTTCTTACTCGGTTAGACATGTTTGGACTCACTAGGATTGTCAACTTGGTTCAAATCTTGTCACTGTCAATTTCTACTTACTCGGTTCATTACTGAAATTCTTACTTTAGTTGTATATTTTTTTTTAAGATAATTGGGCTCTGATACACATTTTTTTAAAAATTAATTTTTTTTGTTTGTTTTTTTCAAAAACAAAAGAATGTTCCTTTTGATATATAGCAAAGGGGAGAGTAGAAAAAGTGAAGTTAAAATGAACTCTTTGCTTCAAAGCTTCAAAAATTTAGAAGTGAAGTTAAAATGAACCCTTTGTTTCAAAAATGAAAAAAAATCAAAAATATTTTCACTTAAAGTTTTTTTTGGAATTCCCCTTATAAAACTCAGAAGTTTTTAAAACTAAACCTAGAATTATACTTGGATTTCTTTAAACTTTCAAAATAGAAAATTACATGTTTTCAAAAGCTTCGGGGGAGCTTTATGCAATATTTCTAAATTTGCTAAGTTTTTTCAAATATTGAAAATGTTCTAAAGGGGGAGAGTACTAATCAAGGGGGAGAGTGGAAAAGCTTTTTTTATCTTTCCTTCCAGTGCATAACTATGATGTATTTCTATTTCAAGTTTTTAACTTAACTTTTGAACTGTGTTGCCATAAATCAAAAAGGAGAGATTGTTGGTGTCGGAAGTACCAGATCGAACCTGGTTTTGATAATGACAAAGGTTTAAAGGTATGTTCATTTTGTGGTCTAATGTATTTACCAAGTGTGCAGGAAAGTCCTAGTACACCTAGGTACAAAGTCTTGACCTGCAGGGTTGAGCATGAAGACCTAGCCGAGGGTTGGGCACCGAAGACCTAACCGAGAGTTGGGCAAGAAGACCTAGTCGTGGACTGGGCACCAAAGTCTTGATCTGGAAGATTGGGCAGGAGTCTTAGCAGAGCGAGGATTGCGGACAGAAGTAGAGGCGGGTCGAGGTACGGAGGTCTCAAGATCTGATAGTCTCGGAGGTCGAGTAAAAGTCCAACCGGAGGAGCCGATTGGCAAAAGGTAACTTCTCCTAAGAGGAGTAGGTGAGGACGCGTTTCCCGGAAGATGGAACAGTAGGCGTCGGTTCGACATAGGATTTCATTTTGAAATCCAAAGTCAAAACCAAGACAGCTCCAACTGTTATTTATCTTTATATTTTTCATATTGTATTGTTCTTCAACTAACACTAGTTGTAGGAGTGAAAGGAGTCAGCTATTGCTATCCCAGGTGCCTGAAAGGGTTAGGCGCCCGAGAACCCAGGCGCCTGATAGGTGTCAGGCGCCCCAGAAGGGGTTTTCCAGCGGATGGAGAAGCTGAGCTAGCAAGTTCGCCACGTCGGCTTCTCAGGCACCCGTGAACCATCAAACGCCTCAGGACTCCCAGGTGCCCAAGAATAAGGATAAAGTTTGGCCAAGTCTGCGGATAAGCACACGCCAGAATTGGTGACGTGTCGGCGCCCGAGGCCTTATCAACCACCCAAGAACAGACTATAAAAGGGGCTTCACCCTTTTGCTTCAAAATAACAATTTTCCAACTCAAGCACTCAAACACGCTCAATCCTTCTTCCGTGCTCAAGTTTCCCCCACCAACAACGCTCAAGATCGACGACACACTCTCGAGATTCTTCAACATTTCCTTTGGTCGTCGGTATAATTTTTGTTTATTTAATTCTGTATTTAAAGCTTTAAACTTGTAACATTTTCTCGGAATATAGAATTACCCAACGAAAACGGTCAAGGACTGTGGGTCTTGGAGTAGGAGTCGTTAAAGACTCTGAACTAAGTAAAATAAAACGTGTTATCATTGTTTTATTTTTCGCTGCGTATTCTCTTCATCTCCGAAATCTTTAGTAATCGATATTCACCCCTCCCCCCTTCCCCCTTCCCCCTCGTCTATCGATCACAACAATCCCACAGTTTTATCCAAAAGTTACCTTTGGCAGGCGAATAGAGTTTTATCCATTCTGAGGCATCTCAGATCACATCTGAGGCACCTCATGTCCACGTCAGCACAACAGTAACTTGAGTTTTCGGACTATAAATAGCCCCCAGAAGCTAGGTTTAGAAGACAACTCTTGTACTATATTTTCTTAGCTTTTTTCTTGTGTTGTTCAAAGTCTGTAAGAGGTTACTCCGCCAACAAATGAAGGAGATCTTGATAGTGGAGCTTTCAACTGCATTGAGTTAACAATCATCCTAGTTGCAACCAAGTAATCCATTTTATCTCTTACTAGTATGTTTTAATTATTTATATGTTTTTAATTAACTGCTGCAACTAACGTCTATCTTTGTAAGAAAAATGTAAAAGATAGAATTCTGACTCGCAAGGCAATTCGTCCCCCTCTTGCCAGCCTGTAACGATCCTACAATAACTAGATTGTCAACTAATATTTCTTATTTATCTATGTCTAATTTTACCATATGATTATCCACATTGTTTTAAAATTATAAAAAGGATATTCTGGTGCACGGAGCTTCCGCTAATGTAAGGTCCCGAGAAAGAGTTTATTGTATGCAGTCTTACTTTATTTTGTAAGAGATTATTTTCGAAACTTGAACCCATGACCTCTAGGTCGAATGACAGCAACATTACAATTACGTCAAGACTCCCTTTCATTGTTTTAAAATTATTTTAAAAAATTATGGATAATCATATAATTTTATCATATGTTTATCCATATTGTTTTAGCTAACTTATATGGTGGCAAAAGACAATTCGCTCGCCCCTAGCGCCCCCACCAATCCGTCTTAGTGTCAACACGGAGGAGGTAAATCATGGGGGCTACTAGCCCGAATGTTGTGACTAGCATGTAGGGAGGGTGAACACTTGTTTAAGCTAACCTATATCGGATAAGACTCGGTTGTTGTTGATTATACATTAAAATGATCAATCGACTGCTCAAATTTGATAAGCGCAGCCGATCAGATCGAATCACGTAAAGAAGGAAAGTCTTTGGGTTTCATCGATAGATAAAGTTGATCAGTCTATCGAACAACATGATTTACTGGATTGAGTGTATCAGATCGAAGCAAACCAGGAAGGGCGCGAAGATCAGTCGACAGATAAAGGATTCAGTCGACGAAAAGGATCAGTCAATGGAATGGCTTTTCAGTCAACCAAACGATGCCTATAAATGAAAGTCTCAGGGTACGAGACACAACAATCTATTCTTTTATCTATCTCGGTGATACTACTGTTGTTAATGCAAGTCTTACTCGTACTACGCCGAGAGACTCTCCAACAGCCAACACTTCATCTTCTACCTTGTGTTGTCGATATATTTTATTATTGCTTGCATTTTATGAGGAGATTGTAGTGTTGTTGTTATCCTCCTTCGTTGTATGAGTTTACTTCTCCAAAGTTTTCGGAAAGAAGAGCTATTGGATTGTCCATTGAAACGGCCAGGATCATAGGCCTTTGAGTAGTAGTCGCTGGACTACAAACTAAGTAAAAAAAGAAATTGTGTTTTTGTGTGTTTGCCTTTTCATTATTCCGCTACAATTCTGATTCAATTTTAATAAAAGAAAAGAAAATGTTTTAAATGATCAAGATTCCCCCCCTCCCCTCCCTCCTCCTCCTCTCTCAACTTCTTCGATCCTATAGTGAAGTCTTGGAGGAAGTTCAAGCAAGACGCCCAGTGAATATGGTAGACTTACAGTAATGTGGCTTGTTCCCAAGGAGACTCTTAGGTGGTAAAGTCTTAGAAGAGTGAACTTCAAGCAAAAGGTAAACCTAATAGGCCAAGTAGACTTACAAGATTAGGCTTGTATGTTTTGTTGTGTTTAAATGATGTCTTACACAGACTGGAGCAAAAAGCAAAACAAAGATAAAGAGAAACACAATCATAATCAGCCTGAACCAAGTCCGGTTCACTGAACCAAGTCTGGGATGAACCGGACTAGATCTAGGAACCTGGCCTGGACAGACTCCAAGCGCCTGAACTGGTTCCAGCACCTAAAAGGGCTCCAGGCGCCTGTAACAACTCCACGCACCCAAACCAGAGTTGATCGAGAAGGGATAAAACCTTGGCTTATTCGGATCAGATAAATAGCAAGCTAGGGGCGCTCGGAAGGCCTTCGTGGCGCCCAGAAAGGCTCTTTATACCACGAGCAGAGGCTTTAAAACTCACTTCTTTCAACTTCTACTCTCTGTCTTTGTGATCAAATGAACGTACTGTGAAGCTCTGTGATCAGGGAAGCTCTAGGAAGGATGTATCGTGCTCAGGTGCCAGATCGACTATGAGATTTTGTTTGTTTTTCTTTTATAAGTCATTTAATATTTTTTGTGCTTGTACTTAAACTGTAAGATAAGTTTTACCATCTTTGAAAAGCTTTTGAAAATGAGACCACTAATAGACTTACGCTTGAGTACGCAGATCTTGGATGTATTGATCTTGAGGGTTGGGAATTAAATAAATCCCACATATTTTTCTGCTTTGTTTTATTTTATATAGTTGTGTTGTGGACTCACTCATATATAAAGAGGAAGATGAAGAAAAGATAAAAAATGAATGGACCGTGCACTGGTCCTACACATTAGATTCTTTCATGCAAATATTAGTGTTTGTGACACCCATGAACCTTTTGGGGTGAAGGTGAGAGTCTTTGTGCTTGATGTAGGGGCAACCACCACCCACATTCCCAATTTTCGAAGTCGATAGACTTTCCTAATATCGGTTGAATGCATGTGACAATAAAGTTAATCTTCGAGAAATAACCATAGCATAAGCACCTGTATATCGTATTACGAGTATATCAAACTCACTTAAGTTACCAAACCTCCCTTTTATACTAATATAGTATAAAGATGACTCAGAAGGTTTCTCACAAGGAAAGTAACGTTAAATTGATAGCTTTAAGATCGAATATTATTGCTTAGGATTTTTGATATGAGAATGGGGATTTAGATTTGAGTTCTAAGATTAAGAAAAAAATAATGCAAATATGAAATTAACCCTAATAAATAAAAGACAATGTAATTAATAAAATATAACCTAACCAAACTACACTGATAAGAGAGTTAAGAGAAACATAAAATAAAAACCTACACTAATCTAATTTAATTATATCTGAATAAAAATAAAAACTTAAAGCAATTAAAAAATACAAGTCAAGCAAGAATTAAACCAACCTAATTGCAACAAATGAACAAACATAAGTGATTGAGAAAATTCATCAAACACTTAACATGCTTCTACCAATTCAAGCCTAAAACATGCAATTTGAAACATGAGAGTTTAATGCCACCCAAACTTGGGGATGGAGTGAACGGATGATGGATGGAGCTTCGGAAGAGGGTTGATCGGAGCTGCCCTCACGTCTTCTAATCGAAGAGGAGAGGGAAGAGGGCTGCCGGAGAGTGGAGCGAACTGAGTTCTCCTCTTCTAACCCGAAGAGGAGGCGGAAGCTTCGGTTCCTTCTCTTCTAACCCGAAGAGAAGTGGTCGGAGATGAAGGATGATGGTCGGGAGGGGCTGCCAGTGATGAAGAAGGTCGCCTCTTCTAACCCGGAGAGGGAAGGAGGAAGATGAAGCTCCGGTTCGTTCTCTTCTAACCTGAAGAGAAGGTGATGATCAAAGATGGAAGAAGCTCTTATTCTAACCCGAAGAGGAGATCCTTTTCTCTCTTCTAGTCCTCCCATTCTCAGCGTGAGATGAGGACTGTCGGTTCTCTCCCTTGGTGAACCGGTTAAAAAAAGTGAAACGTTCGTCCTCAGCGTCCCCGTCAACCCGTCCCAGGATCGACATAGAGGAGGTAATCACGATGACTGAGAAGGCAAGAGGTTGGGAGGGGGGGGAAGAGCCGTCCAAGGATCAACATGGAGGAGGTAATCACGATGACTGAGAAGGCAAGAGGTTGGGAGGGGGGAGAGGCTTTTTACACAAGATGTAGGGTTTACGCCCCACCAACCCCGTGACTCGAACCCAAAACCTTTAGGGGTGCTTGGTATATATTTGGCAATGGGAATGATAATAAATTTTGATTGAGGGGTTTATGGGTTTAGTGATAACCTAGTGGGGGTTGGGTTATAAAATCAAGGTTATCGTATCCATATTTTGATTCTGATTCCCGTATACCAAGCATCATAAATGAGAATGGAATAGATTTCATTTCATTTCCGCCTTCTAAATGTTGGAACTTGGATGGCTATAGAGGGGGGGTGAATGTAGCCAGACGCCCACAAGTTACTCTTTGATATTTTCTGCGTGATCAGATTAGCAGCGGAAGCAAATGCAGAACAAAGAACAAAGCAGAGAAGGAAACGCAAACCGAACAAACGCTAAGACGAAGATGTACAAGGTTCGGGGATAACTTGCCCCTACTCCTTGGCGTGCCCGTGAGGTGGGCGATCCCTTGATCCTCGGCAGATCATGTTGGATCAAGAGAACCGATAGAGGGGGGGTGAATATCAGAAATCGTACGGATTTTAGGATTAGAGCAGTTACGCAGCGGAATAAAACAATCAAACGCACACAGTAATTTTTACTTGGTTCGGAGCCTAGGTCGACTCCTACTCCAAGGCCCACGGTCGTTGACCGTTTACTTTGGGCAATTCTATATGAGGCACAATAATAGTTTACAAAGATTGATTTATAAATGCAGTACAGTAAACTTAACAATTAAAAAGAGGCTCTTCTTTTACCGACGTTCGATGTAGGTTGTCTTTTTCGGAGCAGCGGGACGTCGTGGGCTCGAGTTGGGAGGTTTCCGGAGCGAGGCGCGAGAGCAGAAGAGCGTAGAAGCGTTGATTGAAGGTTATCGTCTGAAGCCTGGGGTCGAGGGCCCTTTATATAGGGCCTGGGGGGGCCCGGGACGTCGGGGCCGCCCCCCCACGTGTCACACGATCCGCCTCGGTCTCGGTCAGCTTCTATCCCTTCAAATTCGGGATCAGACCTTGACCGGGGCGCCCGGAGCGCTGGGGGCACCCGGGTTGACCGGGTCAAAACTTTATCCCTTGGCTTCGCTTGGTTGAGCTTCGATGCTTTGCTGTTGGGGGCGCCCGGAGCGCTGGGGGCCCCCGGGACAGCGGGGGCGCCCGGGAGTTGAACTGTCGAAGCTTGCTTTGCCTTCTTGTGTTTTGTGTTCACCTTGGGGGCGCCCGGGACACTCCGGGCGCCCTGGTCAGCTATTGCCTCGTTCCTTTGAGGCTCTCTAAGCTGCAGACACTCGTTCCTTCGGTCCTGCATCCAGGGTTAGTCCAAAACACAATAAAATAATAAAATATTAGTTTATACAACCTTAGCTGTCTTGGTTCTGACTTTGGGCCTCCAAAATGGAGCCCTAGGTCGAACCGACGCCTACTGTTCCCTCGACGGGGAACGCGTCCTCACCTACTCCTCTCGGGAGAATGTACCTGATGCCAACCGCTCCTCTGGTTGGACTTTTGCCTAGCGGTCCTTCGCCAGGTTTTGAGTACCAAGCTGCCCTTCGCCTGGTGCCTAGCAGTCCTTCGCTAGGGCTTTGTATCCTGCATTCCTTCGCCAGGTGCCTAGCAGTCCTTCGCTAGGGCTTTGTTTCCTGGCAGCCCTTCGCCAGGTGCCTAGCAGCCCTTCGCTAGGACTTTGTTTCCTGGCAGCCCTTCGCCAGATGCCTAGCAGCCCTTCGCTAGGACTTTTCCTGCACACTTAGTGAACATTGTTAGATCACAAATAAACTTAACTTTGAATCCTTTGTCAATATCAAAACAAGGTTCGATATTGTGCTTCCTGCACCAACAGATCAAGCCCCGGTGACCCGGATAAAACAGCGCCTCCTTCTCGGTGGAGAAACCTCTCCACAAGCGTCTCAATAGGATACAAGGTAAGCTCACGAGACTAAGGAGGAACCTCTCACAAGACAGTAGCAAGAAAGCTCAAGAGAGAAGCTACACAAGGAGCACAACAACAACATCGAAACACACAGCCACACTTGCTTGTTTTTCTGTTCGTTCTACTTGCCTCCTCTGCTTCTCATCTTCCTCTTAAGCTTCTGCTTCATCGCAAGGCTCCATCAGCATCCCCTGAGCACAGCCTGAACCCACTGACCTCCCTGAGCACTCAGTCCACTGAAGTCCCTCTCCAACTGAGCCTCCGTCAGTCGCCAGCCATGCCTCAGTTGTCGTTGAAACCTGAGAAGGAGAAACAAACAAACCTGCTCCAAGGAAAGCCTCTCATTGACCCTCCTTGAGTGTCTGAATCACCTGCTATCACTTGCATACTCCAACAGAGGCTTAGCAATGCATATCAAATGAAATCAGCAATGTATCAGAGAATCGGTAGAGAAAACAGTCACGATCAGAGCTTTTGACAGCGTATTTGAATTAAAATTCTGCTCCTGATCGGTCACCAGACCGATCAGGGAGGACCCTGATCGGTCACCAGACCGATCAGGGAGGACCCTGATCGGTCACCAGACCGATTCAGCAGTCTTCTGCACACTCCTGATTGGTCCCCAGACCAATCAGGCTCTAGCCTGATCGGTCACCAGACCAATCAGGCTCCGGCGTGATCGGTCACCAGATCGATCAGGCTGCTTCCAGACCGATCAGGAGTTATCCTGATCGGTTATAGTGAGAACCTTGCGACAAATGATCGTTCTTTAGACCGATCTGAACAATATCCCTGATCGGTCACCAGACCGATCAGGAGCAGATCAGTAAGGTTCCCAAAACCCACTATATGCTCCATGATCGGTCACCAGACCGATCAGGAGCAGAGCAGTGAGTAAACTACATGCTCCCTGATCGGTCCCAGACCGATCAGGAGCAGAGTAGTAGGTTTCCAACCTCACTGAGTGCTCCCTGATCGGTCACCAGACGATCAGTCATCGCTGGATCGGTCACCAGACCGATCCACGAGGGAATACCGTGCCAACTTCCCTGATCGGTCACCAGACCGATCCAGGCAAGCCTAAATCCAACCCAAGTCACGAGAACAAGCCTCCAACCCTTCTATGACTCGTTCTTAGTCCCCGAACCAAGATTCCGTGCCCAGTTTCACTCACCGGGACTTTAACCTAGCTTCACTCACTAGGGCCTGGTTTCACTCACCAGGATTTCGGTCACCCGGCTTCACTCACCGGGACCCGGCTTCACTCACCGGGATTTCAACCTAACTTCACTCACTAGGATTTCCTTCACCTTTCTTCACTCACCAGGACCCGGCTTCACTCACCGAGATTTCCACCACCTGGCTTCACTCACCAGGACTCAGGTTCACTCACCGGGATTTCCACAACCTGGCTTCACTCACCAGGACCCGGCTTCACTCACCGGGATTTCCACAACCTGGCTTCACTCACCAGGACTCGGCTTCACTCACCGGGATTTTCACAACCTGGCTTCACTCACCAAGACTCTGCTTCACTCACCAGGATTTCCATCACCTAACCCTCCGAGTTAGGACTTTTCACACCTAGCCTTCTAAGCTAGGACTTTTGCACACCTAACCCTCCATGTTAGGACTTTTCCCAACTTTTCCCATGCCAGCGTGCGATCTCCCGATCCACCTGGACTTAACCCAAATTCAACCAAACTTGAATCAAACTTAAATCCGTGTCAAACACCAAAATAACAACCAGGGACAGACTGCATCAACAATCTCCCCCTTTTTGTTGTTTGACAACCCGATTTAAGTTTAGATTTAAATTTAGGCATTAATGATCAATTGAAGACAGTTCAATTACCATAAGGGAATCAAAGTCATCCCCTTACAATAACTCTAAACTTAATCAATCATTTTCTCCCCCTTTGTCAAACATCGAAAAGGGCATGGTTATTAAGTTGAACATACCTCCCCCTCAAACACGGGTCTCTCCCCAAACCCAAAATAATCAAGGATAAAAATTTTGCACATGAGAGGCATATACCATAAATGTATCATGGCAACAATGTATATGCATCATACAGTAACAAGTGTGAATTGCACATGAAAACATATACAGAAATATATCATGGTCAAACATGTATATGTTTCATATGATAAGTAAGGAATGCAGTTGTATCCGACATATAATCCTGATTGGTCTCCGTGACCGATCAGGTTCGTTGATTCCTTGATACAGAAAAATTTCTGATTAGTCTGGGGACCGATCAGATTTCAGAAAAATTCCTGAAATTTTGATACGTTCCTGACCAGACTGCATTAACAATTTGCATTCCAAACCAAGGTGTAGACTCCATTGATATTCGTCATTTCAGAAAAATTTCTGAAACACGACATTAAGAACAAGAGTCATGACTCAACAAACCCTTTCTTATGAATTTGAACATTCCAACATAGGTTTGTATCAAATCAGCATTTTAATACTTGATGTTTCAGAAAAATTTCTGAGAATCAAGGATCTTAAAAATTCCTACCCTTTTTTGAATACTTGAACAAATTTGTACTCACTTAGTACCAGGTTTGTACCAATGGAGGATCAAGTATGGTCATGTTCTTGGAATAATCAGGTGTGTATCAGATTGTTGTGTAACAGTATGATCAGGTAATCTGATACAACTTGATGAAATGGGATCGGACTGAGGAGTAGTCTGATACCACTGATCAGTGTTGATCTGATCAGTCACCGGACCGATCAGTATGATTCCTGATCGGTCACCAGACCGATCAGGGTGAGTCCTGATCAGTCGGTGGACCGATCAGGTTCGACACTGACTGTTTTCTGAACCTGATCAGTTTCAGAAATAGATGTGTTTCAACCCTTTACTATTCCCAAACTCTAATTCAATTAGTTTTAATCCATTTGATTCTAATCATGAGGTCCTTTAACCAAAAAGTATATTTTCACATCAAAGAATTTCTATGGATTAAAAAAAAACAATCCAAAAATAGATTTGTATCAAAACATCATCAATATGTTCTAAGCATGATCATGTTTATTCCAAGCAGTTTTGATAATCCAATCTACACTTAAGTGTTGGATCGATAAAACCGATAGAGGGGGGGGTGAATATCGGAAAACTTTCGGATTTGAGTAAGAGTAGGTACGCAGCGGAAATTGAAAACAATACACAGAGACACAGTCGATTTACTTGGTTCGGAGCCTGTGTCGACTCCTACTCCAAGGCCCACGGTCGTTGACCGTTTACTTTGGGCAATTCTATATTTGGCGCAAAAACAGTTTACAAATATTGAATACAGAGTAAGAGCAATAAACTTTAACAATTAAGAAAAAGATGCTCTTCTTTTACCGACGTCCGATTGTAGGTTCACTTGTTCGGAGCAGCGGGACGTCGTCAGCTCGAGTTGGGCAGTTTCCAATGCAAAGCGCGAGAGCAGAAGAGCGTAGAAGCGTTGAATGAATTGATGTTCTGAAGCCTTGGTCGAAGGGCCTTTATATAGGGCCTGGGGGCGCCCGGGTCGTCGGGGGCGCCCCCCACGTGGCCTTTGATCCGTCAAAGTCTCAGTCGCGTCTGATCCTCTGGATCCGCTTTGACAGAGGCGCCCGGAGGACTCGGGGCGCCCGGATTGACCGGGTCAAACTTTATCCGCCTTGGCTTCGAGGGGTTCTGGTTCGAGGTACGCGCATGGGGGCGCCCGGGACGCTGGGGGCGCCCGGGACGGGGCAGCGCGGGCGCCCCGGGAGCACGGGGGTGCCCCGCCCAGCAGCTGTTCGAACCTTCTTTGCTTTGATTTGTTTTGTATGAACCTTGGGGGCGCCCGGGACACTCCGGGCGCCCTACTCAGCGTTGCCTCTCTCCTTTGAGGCTTTCTGAGCTGCAGACACACGTTCCTTCGGTCCTGCATCCAGGGTTAGTCCAAAACACAATAACATAATAATTTATTAGATTTATACAGCCTTAGCTGTCTTGGTTCTGACTTTGGTCTCCAAAATGGAGTCCTAGGTCGAACCGACGCCTACTGTTCCCTCGACGGGGAACGCGTCCTCACCTACTCCTCTCGGGAGAAATTACCTGATGCCAACCGCTCCTTTGGTTGGACTTTTGCCTGATGGTCCTTTGTCAGGTCTTGGATGCCGAGCTGTCCTTCGCCCGGTGCTAGCATTCCTTCGCTAGGGCTTGGTGACTAGCACCCTTCGCTAGTTGCCTAGCAGCCCTTCGCTAGGACTTGGTGACTAGCAGCCCTTCGCTAGTTGCCTAGCAGCCCTTCGCTAGGACTTTGTTTCCTGGCAGCCCTTCGCCAGGTGCCTAGCAGCCCTTCGCTAGGACTTTTTTTGCACACTCAGTGAACAACGTTAGATCACAAATAAACTTAACTTTGAATCCTTTGCCAATATCAAAACCAGGTTCGATATGGTGCTTCCTGCACCAACATTAAGTACTGATACCTTAGTGATCCAATTGATATTAGGCATATGAGTGACATTGGATTTGATATCAGTTAAGTGGAAAAAGCAAACAAGTCATGGAACTTGAGTATTGACTTTTGAACCATCATAAAATATGTGAGCATGCTGTTCTTAACCACAATTTTCATGCCATAGATAAATGTTAATAACACATACAGTTAAACCAGGGCATGCTCAACTAGGTTCATCTCCAAGATATTAGGAAAAACTTAAGCCTAACCCTTAAACTCATGTTCTTTGTTTGGTGACATATTGTGAGATTTGCATAGTGATCATCACAAACCATGTGTTCTTCATGTTGGCATAATACATACAAGAAAATCATGACATACTTGATCATGGAAGAACTTAAACACTAAAGTAGATTATACCATGACTAAGTACTTTAACACATGAATACCATAAAAATCACTACCCAAGGGATTATATTGTCATAAGATCTAAAGCAATGGAGCTCAAAGCATTTAATTCGAATTTTCCATAACCATCCATATGAATGACAATTCTGCCTTTGGTCATGGGTTTGGAGCACCAAATATCAACCTCCCATGTTGATAGATGCTCCCCCTCAAATAATGCTTATACAATTCTAAAGATAGAGGTTTTAGGTACCCAAATTTTGGGACCTAAAGAACCTTCAATCAAAGACTTTGGCACCCATGCCTTAGTCATTTTCTTTTTAACCCTAAGAACATTTGATGATCTAAAATGTGTTCTAGACATTAATGACACAAAGGTCGGTTCTTTAGGTCGGTAACCTATACCGGCCTTGTTGTAAATCGCCCTTTGGGAGTTCAAGATCATGTTTAGGGTTTTGGAGCTTGTTGAAAATTTCTCAAGAACAATCTTGAGATTTTCAATTTCACCCTTCAAGTCCTTATTCTCATTTTCAAGGGACTTATCATGCATATTACCAAGATCCTCTTCCTTAGAGGATTTCTCATGAAAATCATTAATATCCTCTACCCTAGAGGATTTCAATTCTTCTACTTCCAATTTCAACAATTTAACTTTGTTCTTGGATTTTTTAAGCAACCTAGCTAGACATGCAATGGTTCTATAGCACTTATCTAGCTCGGGAGAGATTACCTCTTCATCATCCGAAGATGATGAAGGCGTGGTTGAGGAGCTTGATTCGTCTCCACTCTCCTCTTCATTTGAATCTTCTATGGCCATGAGGGCACGGTGATGAGTGTACTTCTCCTCCTCCTCTTCTTCGGATGAACTCGAGGACGATTCATCCCATGTGGCCCTCAAGGCATTCTTTTTCTTCTTTGATTTATCTTTCTTCTTCTTTAACTTTGGACATTCATCCTTGTAATGTCCTTTCTTACTACATTCATGACACGTAATATTAGACTTATCAATCTTAACTTCAGTAGGGTTACCTTTACCCTTGAGGCGCCGGCTCTCCCTCATCATCCTTCTAACAAAGTTAGACATCTCAGAGGAAGAAGACCAGCTGCCCTCCTCATTGGACTCGGATGAGGATGAAGATGAAGAGACTTCCTTCTCCTTCTTCTTCCCCTTCTTCTTCTTGTTGTTGTCACCTGCCACTAAGGCAATACCTTTCTCTTTTGAACTTTTGTTAGAGATCTCATGTAGTTCCATTTCACAAAATAGATCTTCTAACTTAACACAAGATAAATCCTTGGACACCTTGTAAGCATCCACCATGGATGACCACAAGGCGTTCCTAGGAAAAGCTTTGAGGACATACCTTATAAGATCTCGATTCTCAACCTTCTCATTAATGGAGTGGAGATCGTTGAGGATTTCTTTGAATCGTCCATGGAGTATACTTACAGTGTCATCCTCTTCCATGGACAGATTTTGGAGTTGGCTGAGAAGGAGGTCCTTCTTGGCAGTCCGGGTGTCTTGAGTGCCTTCATGGAGCTCAATGATCTTGCTCCATAGGTCTTTAGCACTTGTGAAGGGACCAACCTTGATTAGTTGGTCCTTGGTCAATCCGCATTGCAAAGTTACCACCGCTTTCACATCGGCTTCACCTCTCCAGATTTGATCTGCTGACCAACTTGAGAAGTCCATCTCTTTTCCCTCAACATCTTTAGGAGTTGAAAAACCTTCCTTGACAGCGAACCACAAGCTCATGTTGGTTTTGAGATAGAACTCCATCCTTAACCTCCAATATGGAAAATCTGTGCCGTCAAAGAATGGAGGTCGGTTTGTGCTCATTCCTTCTCTTCCAGCCATCTTGTTGATAACTCTCGGATGTTAAGTCGCTTGTACAGAGCCCCAAGCTCTGATACCACTTGTTGAAACTTGGATGGCTATAGAGGGGGGTGAATGTAGCCAGACGCCCACAAGTTGCTCTTTGATATTTTCTGTGTGATCAGATTAGCAGCAGAAGCAAATGCAGAACAAAGAACAAAGCAGAGAAGGAAACGCAAATCGAACAAACGCTAAGACGAAGATGTATAAGGTTCGGGGATAACTTGCCCCTACTCCTTGGCGTGCCCGTTAGGTGGGCGATCCCTTGATCCTCGGCAGATCAAGCCCCAGTGACCCGGATAAAACATCGCCTCCTTCTCGGTGGAGAAACCTCTCCACAAGCGTCTCAATAGGATACAAGGTAAGCTCACGAGACTAAGGAGGAACCTCTCACAAGACAGTAGCAAGAAAGCTCAAGAGAGAAGCTACACAAGGAGCACAACAACAATAGCAAAACACACAGCCACACTTGCTTGTTTTTCTGTTCGTTCTACTTGCCTCCTCTGCTTCTCATCTTCCTCTTAAGCTTCTACTTCATCGCCAGGCTCCATCAGCATCCCCTGAGCACAGCCTGAACCCACTGACCTCCCTGAGCACTCAGTCCACTGAAGTCCCTCTCCAGCTGAGCCTCCGTCAGTCGCAAGCCGTGCCTCAGTTGCCGTTGAAACCTGAGAAGGAGAAACAAACAAACCTGCTCCAAGGAAAGCCTCTCATTGACCCTCCTTGAGTGTCTGAATCACCTGCTATCACTTGCATACTCCAACAGAGGCTTAGCAATGCATATCAAATAAAATCAGCAATGTATCAGAGAATCGGTAGAGAAAACAGTCATGATCAGAGCTTCTGACAGTGTATTTGAATTAAAATTCTGCTCCTGATCGGTCACCAGACCGATCACACCAGACCGATCCAGCAGTCTTCTGCACACTCCTGATTGGTCCCCAGACCAATCAGGCTCCGGCCTGATCGGTTACCAGACCGATCAGGCTGCTTCCAGACCGATCAGGAGTCATCCTGATCCGTTATAGTGAGAACCTTGTGACAAATGATCGTTCTCTAGACCGATCTGAACAGTATTCCTGATCGATCACCAGACTGATCAGGAGCAGATCAGTAAGGTTCCCAAAACCCACTGTATGCTCCCTGATCGATCACCAGACCGATCAGGAGCAGAGCAGTGAGTAAACTACATGCTCCCTGATCGGTCACCAGACCGATCAGGAGCAGAGCAGTAGGTTTTTAACCTCACTGAGTGCTCCCTGATCGGTCACCAGACCGATCAGTCATCACTGGATCGGTCACCAGACCGATCCACGAGGGAATACCGTGCCAACTTCCCTGATCGGTCACCAGACCGATCCAGGCAAGCCTAAATCCAACCCAAGTCACGAGAACAAGCCTCCAGCCCTTCTCTGACTCGTTCTTAGTCCCCCGGACCAAGATTCCGTGCCCAATTTCACTCACCGGGACTTCAACCTAGCTTCACTCACTAGGGCCTGGCTTCACTCACCAGGATTTCGGTCACCCGGCTTCACTCACCGGGACCCGGCTTCACTCACCGGGATTTCAACCTAGCGTCACTCACTAGGATTTCCTTCACCTGGCTTCACTCACCAGGACCCGGCTTCACTCACCGAGATTTCCCCCACCTGGCTTCACTCACCAGGACCCGGCTTCGGCTTCACTCACCAGGACCCGGCTTCACTCACCGGGATTTTCACAACCTGGCTTCACTCACCAGGACCCGGCTTCACTCACCGGGATTTCCACAACCTGGCTTCACTCACCAAGACCCGGCTTCACTCATCGGGATTTCCACCACATAACCCTCCGAGTTAGGACTTTTCACACCTAGCCTTCCAAGCTAGGACTTTTGCATACCTAACCCTCCACGTTAGGACTTTTCCCAACTTTTCCCATGCCAGCGTGCGATCTCCCGATCCACCTGGACTTAACCCAAATTCAACCAAACTTGAATCAAACTTAAATCCGTGTCAAACACCAAAATAACAACCCAGGACAGACTGCATCAACACTAAACCCGCTTACCAAGCGCCCCCTTAGGGTGCGTTTAGTTGGGGGTTATCCTTGATAACCTTGGTTATCCATCCAACGTTATCAATGAAAATAGTATTTGGTTTAGATAATTAGCGATTCCCAATTAATGATCGATGCCCGACACGTCAGTAAAAGGGGCTGCAACCCGAAAACGGAAAACCTTAGGAAAGTAAGGGGGCGTTTGGTTTGTGTCGTTTTCCATTTTTATTTTCCAGAAAACCGCATTTTCTAGTTTTTTGAAAAATGACTTTTTTTCATTCTCCAGTTTTCCAGAAAACGCTATGTTTTTTTCTAGAAAACAAAGTTGAAAAATGCAAACCAAACATGTTTTCCAGAAAACCGCATTTTCTACGGAAAATGAAAATGGAAAACAGACTGGAAAATGCAAACCAAACGCCCCCTAAAGTTTTTCTTGATTCCGGAGTTATGAAACTTATCTTTCCAAAATTATCCTCCAATATTTACATTTAAGACGAAAATAATTATTACAATTTATTAACTTCTGGAAGCATTATTCGCGACCGACGACCGACAATGACGGTCGGCGGTCGGCGACCACCGCCGACGGTCAGCGCCCACCGCCGGGGTTCGCGCCGATCGCCGGCCGGCAGCCACCGGCGATCTACGTCGATCGCCGGCGTTCGACGCCGATCGTCAACGATCAGTGCCGACAGCCGACCGTCGGTGTTGGACATCGACTATCTACATGGACACCGACGATCGACATCGACGTCGATGTCGATGTCGCCGGCGAATATTTTTTTAATTTAATATTTTAATTAGATTTTTAATAAATTAAATAGAGAAAAATTAAATAAATTTAATTTAAAATTTAATAAAATTATCTAAATAAATTCTGAAGGGTAATATGGTAAAATATTATATTATGTTATAGACTGTTACCTCCAAACAAACAAGATTTTATTTGATTACCTAAATTGAACAAAACAACTTCGGATACGTTTGGTTCAAGTTATCATATATAACCTTAGTTATGTGATTACCAAGTAATCACATAACTAAGGTAATAGGGAATGAAATAACCTAAAGTTGTTTGGTTCAATTTAGGTAATTAAATAAAATCTTGTTTGTTTGGAGGTAATATCTATAACATAATATAATATTTTACCATATTGCCCTTTTAAATTTATTTAGATAATTTTATTAAAATATCACCGACGGTCGGTTGTCAGCGCTAACGCCGGCGATCAACGTAGATCACCGGTAGTTGTTGGCCGGCTGTTGACGTCGACCGCCAACGATCGGTGCCGATCGCCGGTTGTCGGCGGTGGTCGTCGGTCGCTAGCCGCCGCCGGTGGTCGCTGGTCGCCGACCGCCGGCGGGGGTCGCCGGTCGACGGAGGTGGTTGCCGGTCGTCGGCGGTGGTGTCGGCGGCTGGCGACGACCGGCGATGATCGCCGGGCCGGCGCCGGCGCCGGTGGTCGGTCGCCGGCCGGCGCCGGCGACGGTTGCTGGCTGTCGTTGTCGGTCATCGGCCACAAATAATACTTTCGAAAGTTTATAAATTGTAATGGTTATTTTCTTCTTAAATGTAAATATTGGAGGATAATTTTGGAAAGATAAGTTTCATAACCCTGGAATCAAGAAAAACCTTTTCTAAGGTTTTCCGATTCCTGGTTGCATGACCCTTTTGCTGATGTGTCGGGCATCGATCATTACTTGGGAATTGCTAATTATATAAACCAAACAAGATTTTCGTTGATAACCTTGGATGGATAACCAAGTTATCAAGGATAACCTCCAACCAAACTCACCCTTCAAGTTATGTTTCATTCCTCATTATCTTTATGTGATTACTTGGTAATCATATAACCAAGGTTATATATGATAACTTGAACCAAACGCACCCTTAGTAGTAATCTACCAATTCTTTACCATCTCAGTTATGCCCGTGGCGACCGATTCTACCTCAAGTGAACCATCCAAACTTGAACCAACTTCATAATGAACTACTCTATAAGTTAATCCAATTCTCGAATTGAATCAAGTGGATTATTAATTATTGATTGATTGCTTGAGAAGATTAACCAACTCCAAAAATATTAACCATCTCAATTGAACTGAACCAAGATGAATCAGGTTCTTTTAAAAATTTTAACCCGATTTAAATTTATCTGCTTCGACGCGAGTCCATGACCCTTTTTTTTTTAATTTCCTACAAAATTATATTTAAATTGTGAAAATCAATGTTAAAAATATACTAAAATTATAATAAACCCAAAATAGATTCTTATTAATAAACATGATATAAATATAAAATTAAGCATATAAGAGAGTAAAAACTTGAGTATATAAGTCAAATAATGTATTAAAAAATGATTGTTATCAGTCTTGTACGGGCAAGTGATTTGTTTTTATCTCGCAAAGATTTGAAAGTTGGAGAGGTAAGACTTAGGCTGTCAAAGGGGAAATAGTATACAACTTGCTTTTGCTAAATTATGTTAGGGGAGTCACTTGCAAAACTCTATAGTTCGTAGTTCTACGTTTGTGATAATTGGGGATGACTAAACCTAATTGAGTATCACACACCTATTATGATGATTCTAGATTTATAGCATTTGAGTATTTTTGACTCAAGAGTCTAATCAATTTTATGTTGATATGACCCGGGAGTTAGAGAGAGTTTTCTAGGCCTAACCATCAATATGATCACTCTATCCGAGTTGGCCTCTATATGTTAGATTTATAAAAATAGATAATGATCAATTTTCGATGAAGTCAAAGAGAAATATGTTTACATGTGATAGTCTGTTCAATTTTTTAATTTTTTTTTTTTACAAATAGTATGGAATCGATCGCGTGGGATATTCAGAATCAACGTATAACATTTGTAGAAAAATATGATCAATATAAATATTTTTTGTTGGCCCTATTAAATTTATTAAATTGAGAAGAAAAAATATAAATCCTAGGTGACAATTATTTAAGGTTCCATATAGGGATGGCAATTTCACCCGAATCCGACGGAAAATCCGACATCCGACCCGAATGGAGGAGGATATGGAGGGACTACCAATACCCGATGTCCGACCCGAATACCCGATTAAATAAAAAATACATATATACATTAAAGATTTTTTCCCCAAAACCTATTAATAATTTATATTAATGTTAGAAATAGATTATATATATGTTTAATCTATTTTTAAAATTATAGATATATATTTTTTAACTTTAATGTTAATTATAATGTACTTTTGTTCAATGATATAGTTGGATAGAAAGAAAAAAAATTATTAGTATATAAGATATCCGATCCTTTAATGGGTATGGGTATACCCGATGGATATTCGATACCCGATGGGTATGGGTACGGAGAATATAGAATCCGACCCGAACCCGACCCATTGCCATCCCTAGTTCAATATGATAGAAAAAATGATTAACGAGATTTTTCCAACCTCGGACGATCGATCCGATCTCACAGAAATTTCCATATGATAGAGATGGTAGCATTTGTATTATCTTTCTCTGATCGATTCGGTCTCACAGAAATTTCCATATGATAGAGATGGTAGCATTTGTATTATCTTTCTCTGGTATTAATTGCTATTATTTTTTACTTTCGAAAGATTTTCCTATGAGTGTTTACCAGTAATTGTTATTTTGCAGTCATCCGGGCATTCTACATAACATCCCATCAGTTTGTTGCCTATTTACTATTTTTAACTGAATTTATGTAATAACTTATTTTTCTATATATATATATATATATATATATATAACACTATGCAGGGGCGGAGCCAACTCATGCCCAATGTGGGCCACACTGAACATGACCAAAAAGAATACTATTAAATAATATTTTATATATCTTAGAAAAAAAGAAAGATAGATCATGAGACAAAAAAATGAAAATGAGCTTGTTCAGTTTTGACATGTTACTCTTTGATGCATGCATATTACTAATTGATATTTTTTGCAATCCTATATTATTTATAAAATTTCATTATACTTCAAATACATTATTGAATAAAAATATTAATATTTTTACATTTTATTTCTTTTTTCTATTGCAAATCTAGCTGTTAGTTTATTATGTCCTTAGCATCGTAGTCATCTTTAATTTTATGATTCTCTCCTTTAGTATTTATTTTTTTCCTAATTGAACGACGTAACAAACATCTACGATATGCCGAAAATAAGATACATGTTGATCCAATTCTTTTTTTATTTTGTTTCTCATACAAGTATAAAAAAAATAATTAGGCAAATGATAGAAAAAAAAAGACAAGATACACAATGATATGGCTTGCAAATCAAAGAGCTGTCGGGTTTGCTGCTGGAACTAGACCGAAGGACGGAAGGAGGCAACCTCCACAACATGTTTGTTAGTATTATCCATAATTCGTCTACACTAAACTAATATCCTAACTCCGCCCTGACACCATGTGTTCAATTAGTCTTACAAGTAGATGATCCAATCTCACATATCGACCACCAAACAAATTTGGAGTTGCAAGTGGCTCTTCGTCAAGCAGCCTACGTCTTAAATTTTTCATCCATCCTCTTAAAGAAAAATATCCTATAGTACTCATAATGGAGACTCAAATCAGGAGTATTTGAGAAATTACATGAACATTTCGTTGTTACATCATAACTCGAGGTACATATCTTATCATCATGTGATGAATAATGGTTAATATATGAGTATTGCCACCAAAAAACTGGGTCAAATCCTGATAAAGTTAGTATGTCCATCCTCCTCACGCGCTAGTCACAGTATCCGGATTAGTAGCCCCCATGATTTACCTCCTCCGTGTTGACCCTGAGACGGATTGACCGGGATGCTGAGAGCGAACGAATCGAGTATATATCTAAATTATCTACATATCTTAATTATCTTTGTGACATACAAGAATGAGTATCGTCAAAATTATATCTTCTAGAGATTCAGAGTTGGAGATGTATTACGACCAATAAATATCTCAATGTGAAATAATAATAAGTATATACATTAATTAAGAAAGAAATTAAAAACTTAATTAATGCGATAAAATTTTATTGTTGTCTTAATCATTTTGTATATTGATAAATATTATATGTTATTCCATGAGCTTTATTTAATGTCCTTTAACATGATACAATAGGTGACAGATAGGCCATATCAAATAACAAAATAGCTCACTCATCACGACATACATGATATTGGGGGTAAAAGGTACTACTCATCTCAAATGGCTCAATATAGTCCATTCCACGATAAAATATAAACAAATAAATAACTAAAGAACGGGGAAGAGAGATTCTCTAGGATGCTTTTTGTAAACCTGGATTGAACCTCAACAAACAACTATTATGGATTCATAGAAATGCACCATAATATCCATGCAGGTGATCAAAATGAATTACACTGTAATTGGGGGAAATGATCTATCTCCAACAACTGAGTTTCAAGTTTCACAGCACAGATAGATGAATAAAGCATGCACAAGTCAAAGTGAACAATAATCTAGCTCCTAATGTGAACCCAGCACATCCCGTACTCTTAATTTGGAATCAGAGAACCGTAAGGATGACAAACTTCTCTGAAGGATCACTTATTTCTTGCGCTTAGTAGCTCGTTTTCCTTGACCCTTCGGTGGAGGGCCCTTGCCTCGCCGCTTCAACATCTCCAACTTAGCCAGTCGCCTGATGCAGGAAAGAGGTGATAAAGAGTATATAGTCTATGCAATGAAACTAGAGACATAACCATAGAAATATTTATGAAAATGGAGACAGTTCGCCCCACATTCTAAGCTAGTAATGGCTTTGAACAGCCACATGAAGATATGGGAGAGAAACTTGCTCAATCAAGCTATAAAGAATAGACTCAATTAAGTTTTAAAAAAAATGGACAAAAAATTGCAAGTTCGATACATTGTCACGGTTATGTCTAGTCCATGAACTGGTTAAGGTTAGCCCTGAAAATAGCATATGGTCTTAGTTTCAAACATCTATACATAACTGACACAACTCCCAAAAAAACTTATTAGCAAAGCAATGAGGTCAATAGCAAATCTGAGTGAATGTCAGTCAGTAGGAATTTCTTGTTTCATTGGACATGCTTAGTTTGCTTGAAGCTATATATAATGCAAGTAAGCTTATAGAAAGGTAATTATCAAGAACTTCATTCACAGAGGCTTCTTCCAGGTGAAAATTTTCCATCAGGATATCAAACCTTTTTGAGCTAACTTCAGGAAATATGTACTTTTCTTTCTAATCAAAATAGTTGTTTCTACCTAAAGGCATTTCAAATCTCATACATGCAAAAAAGGAACAGATAAATAGAGGAAAAGAAATGGAGACACAGATGATAAAGTTGCACTTGTTTTGAAAACGAAGTGTAAAATAAGTTTGACAAATGCCTCCCTTGCCATAGCAATGTTTACCTTGATTGTAGATGTGACTACTCAAACATATAAATGTACTAAAAATTCCAATATCACAATAGTTTAGTAAAAAGAATATCACAAATCGCATGGTAAAATCTAGGCCAAATCATCAAGTCTAAAATGATTCATCCAGAGTTTATCATTCTGGGGACTTATAGGTGATAAAGGTTATTGAGGGGAAAAAACAACCAAACAGCAAATTGGTAGTGTAGACTTGGACCACTAACAACACCTAAACCTTGTTGCCATGGAAATTGATACTTGTGTTAGGAGCTGCAAAAATTTACAGTTAATAATATTTACGCTAAAAAGGAAATGTTTGGAAGTGCTATGCTGCCACTAAATATTTGATTATAAACTATTGGTGTAGGATTCAGTTGAGAGATGAGAATAACTAGAGGGTTTGATTGATGTCCATTTTGCATGCTAGAATAGTTGATTGTTTCCTAGGTGAAGTGGATGAGTAGGTCGGCTGAAAAAATCCAACAAAGATACAACATAAACTGCCATGGGTTGTGAGAGGATCAATTGCAGACGGTAGAATATTTGGGACCACTAAATTAAAAATCTCCTTGGATAGCAATCCTTAGATATTCAAATAACAGATAAATGAAAGAATACGAGCAGAACAGGTAACTTTCAGCTCATGCCAAATTTTTTACGCATGGTATTTTATCATAGCAAGTCATCACAATGTAGAATCATTTGTGTCAAAATTAGATGATTTGAAAAGATTAGCTAAAATTCAACCAAAAAAAATAAATTTGCATATGAAAATTTGGTTAAACTTTAACAAAATCAGTTCAAAAACTAATTATATGATTCAATTTCTAGTATGTGTTCATTCGTAATAATCATGTCAGTTTCATATCAGTATCTTTTTTCTAACTGTGTAAAACTTTCACCAATTTTAATTAGTTTCTCTAGTTTAACAATATCTAAAAACAAGAGAGAGCGAGAAAGTAAATATTAAGTCAGAATCAATGATCCAAGAAGTGAACTTTTACATGCACCACGATGACTCAAAATAAACAGTTTGAGCAGAGAAAGCAATTCCTGACATGTTACGGCAATATGAGCACTAAAATATTTATATTAACCATCCACATAATCCTGAAGATATTTTCTCAGGCACGAGTAAATTCGAAGAAATGAAGCAGGCATTTTCTCGAATACACATTCAGAATATGCATTCAGACAAACACGTAGCAGGTATGATAGAGCAAATTGAAAAAGGAGATAAACAAGATGGCACATACTCTTTCTCCTCGCGGGCAAGAACGGAGGGGTCTTCGTTCTTGATGTCGTAGGGATACCACGATGCAACTTTTTCTCCAATGAGCTTTTTCCGGAGGATCTTATGAGGCGACCGCTTCCCCAACGGGTTCAGGACATGGCCGAAGATCCTCGCTCGTGCCTCGTCACCCCCTGCAGCACCGCCGCCTTCAGCACACTCTTTAAGCTCATACTCCCGCAACAAAACCAGTTCTCAGTTGCCCTGTCACGCCCTGAGCTAGGTTTGCCGCGACGCTAGCTTCACTCTCCGCCCGTGAATTGTAGCAATGTCAGAGCCAAAAATAAACAAAAACTAACTGAACTAGTTACATGCATATCTCTGAAGTAACTCCACTAATATTATGTACAAATCTCAACAATTAAGTTGAACATCAAAGGAAAAGGAGAGTGAGCACAAGGTGCAAAGTGGAGATAAGAGAGATATGCATGAAAATACAATCAAAGAGAGCAACAACATAATTTGCAATTTCATATTTCCATATCATTCGTCATTGGTTCTCCTTAATTTCTCATTTTCCAATATTACCATATTATAATCTTTACTTTATCTGACAACTCAATATAATTTTATTAAGTAGGCGAACGACATGTAATACACCAATTAAGGATGTGTCATAGAAGTAAAGGTGAATGATCCGCAATCGATCTAATACAAACACATGATGAAAAAAAATATAAATATAAAGGTGAATGACTTGCAACCACCCGAGAATGGTGTATTGTATATGAGAGTGAACGACTCGTTAACGAAAGACATTGTATGTATGCACCTATAAATACATAAATAGGGTGAACACCATGCAATCCACCTGAAAGGGATGTATTATATATACATGAGGCTACAATCCACCCAATACAAACTACATCATGTGTATGTACAAATATGTAGATATATATGGTGAACGACCTACAATCCACCCAAAAGTCTCACATAAAAAAATAAGATAAACGGACCGCAATCCATCCCATGAGGTGCCTCACATTAGAATAGGGTGAATGATCCACATTTCACCCTGTGAGAAAAATCATCTCAATTTGGCCAAAGTCATGAATGCACAAAAAGACTCTAAAGTTGTCACGCCCCCAGAGGCCCGTGCTCGCTCGAAAATCGGGCAACACCTCCCCTGTACGACGGACAATCTGAAACTTATACATACATCACTCCACACATATAAAGCTCAGCCACACTCGGCTGGCATCTACACAATCAGAAATAAAAGAAAATACCACAACCACGCAGTTAAATAATTTACATTATAAATGATAGTCAAAATAAATAAATTTTCATAAACTAAAATATAACAGATCAAAATCCAGCGGAAGGAATTAAATACACGTCTAACGAAAAATCAAATACCATCCAAAATAATAACAAAACCAAAGCGACACCAATACGATAAAAATAATATGAAAGTACGACAACAAAAATAACCTACTCAAGACTGGGGATTGGAAGCTGGATCCTCTCTTGGAGGCACGAGGCACAACTATCGACTACCTGAAATAAAAAGAACGATGGGTGGTGAGTTACGGATGGAACTCTACGAGTATAAGAACAGATAAATGCATGGTAAATAAAAGGGTAAAATAAGCATAAAGAAAGCAAACGGTATACAGTCTCCGGAATAAAGAACATACAAAATAAAACATACCTGAAAACCATGTAACAAATAGGGGCAAAATCAGCAATCCCCTAATACCTCCATACACTGCTAATACCGCCAAACATATCCAGATCATATAATAAAATGCAAATCATAACCGTATATGCATGTCAATCAAATACAACAACCATAGCTCAAACAAGTGCAGCAAACACAAGCAAATGCACAATGCATAATATGCGCATGATGTCATGACCTGTATTGTACACACATCAATCACCACTACATTAGGTAAATTGAGTGAACTAGATACAAGCGCCAAGCACTTGAGGCTATGCAAATACACCACAACAACTGTGGCCCTGATATGAAAAATCCCGAAACACCTAGGGGACCTCCAAACACCTGGGGAGTATCAATGTTTGCACACAACTACAACTGAGCATGGCACAACAATAAAATATACCCGACGACTCGTCTCAACCACCAGGGAACCCGTGGTCGTCGGCCTGAATGCTATGATACATGTCACTAATATACACCACCTCAATTAAATCCAAAATCATGCAATCCATACGATACAAAACGCAATCAATACAAAACAAAACATAACCAACACCAAAGTAAATAAACATACACTAATATACTGGGTAGGGTTATCTAATGTCAACCAAACCCTAGATGGGTCAAATGATTATTCTACAGTACACGCGGTACTCTTAGATCAGAAGCCAAGAGATGAGACCGTATAACTGAACAATTGAATTATCACTCAAATGTCAAGCAAGAATAAGTATCAAGCAGAAAAACAAGGCAAACAGATTTAAGATAAATCAATCCTAATCAGAAAGTAAAACGATCATGCATTTAAGGTAAACGAAACTACAAGAATCAAGAGAGAAGTACTCGCTTTTATGATAAATGTATCCAAATAAACCCCACGTCCAAGTGCTCGTATCAACTCAAAGTCCTGCATCAAGAACAAGATTATCTATTTATACAAAATGAAATAATTAACTAAACCAAATACTAAATATAATTAGGATCGATCCTAATTACCATAAATACTAACCCTAATCCTAACGATCACTCTCCCCTTTAAAAGCTAATCCTTGTGGTCCGATTAAATTCTTTTTCTAAGGAGTCTGGATCCAACCAACCTTCCCAACCAACACATAATCTCAACAACGTTCCAAGGGCAAGTTTTAGCTATTCATACAATAAATAAACTAACTAAATTAAACGCTAAACAAAATTTAGGACCAACCCTAAAATTTGTTTATAATAGGTAGTTGCGATTTAATTTAGGAAAATATCAATTTTTCCTTATATATATATATATATATATAATAAAAAATATATATATATATATATATATATATTTGTTTATAATTTTTCTCCTTTATTATTTCGCCCCTTTCTCGCCGAACCCTCTTCCTCCCGAACTCAAATCCACGCTGAAGACGTCGCCTCCGCCCTCTTCTCATCTCTTTCCTATGCCCTAAGCCACCGCCTAACCTTCCTCTACTCCTCGCCGGCGCCAACTTATCTTCATGTGAAGCCAGCCGAAGTCGTCGCGCCTCTTCCTTCCTCTGTGTCGATTGCCTGACGCCAGGCTTAATGTCGACCAAGCTTGGCCCATCGTCGGTTTCTTCTCTTCTCCTTCCTTTCATTGCCGCCATCGCGACCTCTCCCCTGGGCGGTTCCTTTAACACCGCAACGCCGACGCCACTTTGATCTCGACGCCGCCTCCCTTCATCGCCGGCGCAAGACTGTTCGACAAAGGTGAGGGTTATGTTGATTAGGGGTGCTATTAATTAGGTGATGAAATGAATGGATCAGGGTAGGAAGATATTTGGTGCAGCAAAATGGAATTTTCTTGGTGACTGTTGAATTCCTGACCTTAGTGTTGTTTCCTATTCTGATTTTCTTACTGTTACGTTTAGGATTTTCCTGTGGATGGTAAGGCATGACTTTCAACTCAAGGATTAAAATTGAGTTTGGAAGTTCTCCTCGCTTGAAGTTTGAGAGTTGAAATTGGGAGTTGTAGTTTGGTAAGGTGTTTTGCCTGTTATTAGCTAAATTGTCTAAGAGTTAGTGATATGAATGTTGTATTAGGGGTCAAATGATTATTCTACAGTACACGCGGTACTCTTAGATCAGAAGCCTATTCAAATGATTATTCAAATGTAGTGGGAGTTAGGTGTTTTGCCAAATGTTTCAACTCCCTTAATCAACTTCAGTTCTATAAAATTGAAAAACATAGAACGAACTAACCCTATTCATCCAACCCGGCACAATGAAATGGAGCATCATTTAGAAGGAACCAGAATACCCAATCATTCACTGATTCCTAGCCATTTATCAGCCCAAACACCAAACCTAAACAACCTCACAGTAACAAAAACAATAAGGAATTCACAGAAACTCATCTGATCCGGATTCAACACAAAACAACCATATCAATTCCTTACCTCAACCCCCCAAGCGATCCAAGGCCACTAGCAGAAAGTTCTATCCAAAATCGTGCTCCAAATGGATCTGTTTTCAAGAATTCAAGGTAAGGAAAGATCAAACATGGGAAACATTTGCAGGGCATCTTAACCATTGCATCACATAATTCGAATCTAAATCCCAAATGTTCAGAATCTCTACCACAGAGCAAACCTCCAACCCTCCTAAACAGGAATTCAAAACTGCCCTCATCAACAGAATTCGAGAACACAAAAGTGGATAGGAAATCAAAGATCAATACCTGCTGGGACTCACGCAAACTTCCCTCCTGTGTACATCCAACCCCCAACTGGATCAAACATCGCGAGGAGGAATCAAAGAAGGAGGATAACTGTAACAATAGACCAGTTAGGGCACAATGGTGACAACAATCGCTTGTGGCGATCCAGAAACAACAGAACCAGTTGTTCATACCCGAAGTTAGAAGAGATTGAACGCTCGGTTGCTTGGCTGCGACGATTGAAGAGGAGTCGACGCGGCAGCTAGGGTTCGGGAAGAAGAAATGAGGAGGAAGGAAATCGGCCGTGGGCTTCACCTGCGGCTAGGTCGCGCGATGAGGAGAGGAAAAGAGGTCGGCGTCGGCCGTGGGCTAGGGCACGCGGGAGAAGAAGGGAGTCGGGTTTTTGGCTTTGGCTGCGCTGCGCTAAGGTGAGCGAAGAGGAAACCTTTAAGTGGGGGCTTTTTTTACAAAAAGGTCCTCTAACTTTCAAAAAGTCTAAACCCTACCCTTAGGGTAAGAGTTTTAGCCATTTGACCCTCCTATTTAATATAATCCATCTGAAAAAATCTCTAATGTTAAATTAATTACCCTCTCGTAATTTAAAAGTTTACCCGAAACTTTCATAAGTTTTAAGTTTTTTACAATAAAACCCCTTGGGTTCCTCCCGTAGGGCCGAAACCCTAGACTCTATCCGGAAATTTTTCCGAAACATTTTCTGGTCTGGATTTTCGAATCGCCGTATTTTACACACTAACTCTTAGACAATTTAGCTCATAACAGGCAAAACACCTTACCAAACTATAACTCCCAATTTCAACTCCCAAACTTCAAGCGAGGGGAACTTCCAAACTCAATTTTAATCCTTGAGTTGAAAGTCATACCTTACCATCCACAGGAAAAACCTAAACGTAACAGTAAGAAAATCAAAATAGGAAACAACACCAAGGTCACGAATTCAACAGTCACCAAACAAATTCCATTTTGCTACACCAAATATCTTCCTACCCTGGTCCATTCATTTCATCACATA
Organism: Boesenbergia rotunda; assembly: GCA_024364735.1. Lineage (NCBI taxonomy): Eukaryota > Viridiplantae > Streptophyta > Magnoliopsida > Zingiberales > Zingiberaceae > Boesenbergia > Boesenbergia rotunda. The sequence continues at coordinate 794,116 of JAGFNQ010001566.1, forward strand.
ATTAATAGCACCCCTAACTAACATAACCCTCACCTTTGTCGAACACTCTTGCGTCGACGGTGAAGAGAGGCGGCGTTGAGATCAAAGTGGCATCGGCGTTGCGGTGTTAAAAGGAACCGCCCAGGGGAGAGGTCGCGATGGCGGCAATGAAAGGAAGGAGAAAAGAAGAAACTGACGATGGGCCAAGCTTGGTCGGCGATTGACCCTGGCGTCAGGCAATCAACACAGAGGAAGGAAGAGGCGACGACGACTTCGACTGGCTTCACATGAAGATAAGTTGGCGCCGACGAGGAGTAGAGGAAGGATAGGCGGTGGCTTAGGGCATAGGAAAGAGATGAGAAGAGAAGAGGGCGGCGGCGACGTCTTCAACGTGGATTTGAGTTCGGGAGGAAGAGGGTTCGGCGAGAAAGGGGCGAAATAATAAAGGAAAAAAATTATAAACAAATATATATATATATATATATATATATATATTATGAAAAATTAATATTTTCCTCAATTAAATCGCAACTACCTATTATGCCAATTAATCTTGCAAATATATTCAAATATTTTAGAAAATTATTTCAAAATTTTTTCTATGATTAGTTTCAATTTCTAACTCATATTTTTATATATACAATTATATATATATATATATCTAATTATTTAATTTTTTTATTATTATTATAACCGTTTTTTACAAAAGCCACATTTAAAAGCCGCAATAAATGCTTTATATTTATATAGAATTACTTTAATTATTCATTTATCATAAATAATTCATCTTTTTAAAATCAAAGTTCTACAAAATAAAGGTCATACTTGTTTCTTTATTAATGTACTTGAAAAGTTGCATACTTCTTACTAGCATTAAGCAAAGTTCAAGACTACAGATAATCACACAACTCCTAAAGAGTGGAGCTGAAGCTCAAGATTGCAAATAATTATGAAACTCATAAAGGACAAAAGCAAAACTCTAAACTATAAATAGTCACACAACTCTTTCATAGAGTGACACCGAAGTTTTAAATTACAAGTAATAACGCAGCTCTTTTGGAGGACGGAGTCAAAGTTCTAAACTATAAGTACTCACGCAATTCTTTTAGAGGACAGAGCTATAGCTCTCTTGTTTTTTTCAGTTATTAGAACTATATTGACATAATTATTTAATGATGCTCGTCCACTCTTTCTTTCAAGTTATCCTTGTAAGTTTCATTAATAAATTTTGAAAGAGTAACAGCCAATAAAATATGAAAAGGATAAGAAAATATAAATAACAAGATGAAAGTACTCACACAACTATTTCATAGAGTGATACCGAAGTTTTAAATTACAAATAATAATGCAGCTCTTTTAGAGGACGGAGTCAAAGTTCTAAATTATAAGGGTGCATTTAGTTCAAGTTATCGTATATAATCTTGGTTATGTAATTACCAAGTAATCACATAACCAAGGTAATGGGAATGAAAGATAACCTGAAGTTGTTTGGTTCAACTTAGATAATCAAATAAAATCTTATTTGTTTAGAGGTAATAGTCTATAACCTAATATAATATTTTACCATATTACCCTTTAGAATTTGTTTAGATAATTTTATAAAATTTAAATTAAATTTATTTATTTTTTCTATTTAATATATTAAAAATATAATAAAAATAAAAAATAAAAAATATTTTAATTTAGTTGTTGGTCGCCGGTCATCGACGGTGGTCGTCGGTCACTGGTTGCGCCGACCGTCGTCGGTCGTCGATCGCCGATTGCCGGTCGTCGTCGGTCGATCGCCGGTTATCGCCGGCCGTCGCGGTCGCGATCGTCGGCCGTCGCCGATCGCCGGCCGTCGCCGGTCGTCGGTCGTCGCCGGCCGTCGCGGTCGTCGGTCGTAGGTCGCCGGCCACCGGCGGTGGTCGCCGGCCGCCGGCGGTGGTCGCCGGCCGCCGACGGTGGTCGCCGGCCGCCGGCGGTGGTCGCCGGCCGCCGGCGGTGGTCGCCGGCCGCCGACGGTGGTCGCCGGCCGCCGGCGGTGGTCGCCGGCCGCCGGCGGTGGCGCCGGCGGTCGCCGATCGTCGGCCGCCGGCTGTCGCCGGTCGTCGGCCGCCGGCGGTCACCGGTCGTCGGCCGCCGGCGGTCGTCGGTCATCGGTCGTCGGTCGCAGGCCACCGGCGGTCGCCGGTCGCCGGCCGCCGGCGGTGGTCGCCGACCGCCGACGGTGGCGACCATCGTTGTCAATCGTCGTTCGTGAATAACGCTTTCGAAAGTTAATAAATTGTAACAGTTATTTTCGTCTTAAATGTAAATATTGAAAGATAATTTTGGAAAAAAAAGTTGCATAACCCCGGAATAAAGAAAAACCTTACTTTCCTAAGATTTTCCGATTCCTGGTTACATGACCCTTTTGCTGACGTGTCGGGCATCGATCATTATTTGGGAATCGCTTATTATCGAAACCAAACAAGGTTTTCGTTGGTAACCTTAGATGAATAACCAAGGTTATTAAGGATAACCTCCAACTAAACGCACCCTAAGTACTCGCGCAATTCCTTTAGAGGACAGAGCTATAGCTCTCTTGTATTTTTCAGTTATTAGAACTATATTGACATAATTATTTAATGATGCTCGTCCATTCTTTCTTTCAAGTTATCCCTTGTAAGTTTCATTAATAAATTTTGAAAGAGTAACAGTAACAGCCAATAAAATATGAAAAGGATAAGAAAATATAAATAACAAGATTAAAGTACAGATATATAGAAGCGTGCAATTTATTATTATTATAGTAATAATAATAATAATAATTATTATTATTATTATTTATCCGACTGTAATTAAGTAGCCTATGAAATAATATTTTAATCTAAAAACAAGAATAAAAGAACTCTGTTGGAATCCAAATAAATCAACAGCATTCACGTACACTGCTTGATTAATATGAAATAAAAATACCACTCGGGAAGAGCTAAGGAGGAATTCCCGGCTTCTAGTTGAGTTCCAAGCCGGCAAGGGAATCAAGAAAAAAGATCCAAATTATTTTCGGCAATTTATCAAAGGCGTACCTAAGTATTGGTATTTATCAAAAGACGTACCATGGTTTCAATGTTACCAAAGGGCGCACATATTTTAGTAAACTTCCTCTTATACCCCTACCATCAAGTACTGCATGCATTTCTCTTTCTCTTTCTCTTTATCAGTAACGATTTTCGAGATGGACCATAAAGAGATGTTCCTTTATATTTTGATTTTTATATTATGGAACCTTTCACAAAACAAAAAAATATTGAAATTAATTAAAATATTTTTATTAAATTAAAACTAAAAGAACATATCAGACCCACGTTGGGCCTGAAATGGTTCCATTTCAGGCCCAACGTGGGGATGAAATGTTTCCATTTCAGGCCCAACGTGCCCAATATTAAGAGTCTTTTTTCGATTCTTTGTTATTACATTTTAACACCTCGGAGAAGTCCAAATAAACAATGGATAGCAAATTTGAACTCCTTGTAACCTCAGAAATCCACAGGAACTGAAATTTTTACAATCGGAGCTCTCTAGGTCAATCAGTGGCCTTTTAGGGTCATTGGGGCTGAAATGGAAACATTTCAGGCCCAACGTGGGCCTGAAATGGAATCATTTCAGGCCCAACGTGGGGCTGAAATGTTTCCATTTCAGCCCCAATGTGCCCAATATTAAGAGTCTTTTTTTGATTCTTTGTTATTACATTTTAACACCTCGGAGAAGTCCAAATAAACAATGGATAGCAAATTTGAACTCCTTGTAACCTCAGAAATCCACAGAAACTGAAATTTTTACAATCGGAGCTCTCTAGGTCAATCAGTGACCTTTTAGGGTCATTGGGGCTGAAATGGAAACATTTCAGCCCCACGTTGGGCCTGAAATGATTCGCATTGGGCCTGAAATGGAATCATTTCAGGCCCAACGTGGGGCTGAAATGTTTCTATTTCAGCCCCAATGACCCTAAAAGGCCACTGATTGACCTAGAGAACTCCGATTATAAAAATTTCAGTTCCTGTGGATTTCAGAGGTTACAAGGAGTTCAAATTTGTTATCCATTGTTTATTTGGACTTCTCCGAGGTGTTAAAATGTAATAATGAAGAACCGTGAAGAAATCACACATTAGGCCTTTTAGGGTCATTGGGCCTGAAATGGTTAGACACCTATTGCATTGGTGATATCTAATATATAGATGTTTGGACACCTAAAACATCATCTCCTACCTCTAACCTCTCTATTCATATAGAATTTTCAGAAATCCAGATATGGGAGGTCCATCAGTGGGTTTTGGTCAAAACTCACTGATATTTCTAAACTACTCCTATTTGATTGGTGATATCTAATATATAGATGGTTGGACACCTAAAACATCATCTCCTACCTCTAACCTCTCTATTCATATGGAGTTTTCAGAAATTCAGATATGGGAGGTCCATCAGTGGGCTTTGAGCAAAACCCACTTATGGAACTAAACTAGACTTATAGCTGATGGACCTCCCATATCTGGATTTCTGAAACCCCCAGCTAAAAAGTTATTGTTGAGGTTGGAGAAAGCATTTTAGGTGTCCATAACCTAAAATTTTTATTTTATCCAAAGCTATAGGTCTAGTTTAGTTCCATAAGTGGATTTTGCTCAAAACCCACTGATGGACCTCTCATATATGGATTTCTGAAACCCCCAGCTAAAAAGTTAGGGATGGGGTTGGAGAAAGTATTTTAGGTGTCCATAACCTCAAATTTTTATTTTTTCCAAAGCTATAGGTCTAGTTTAGTTCCATCAGTGGGTTTTGCTCAAAACCCACTGATGGACCTCCCATATCTGGATTTCTGAAACCCCCAGCTAAAAAGTTAGGGATGAGGTTGGAGAAAGTATTTTAGGTGTCCATAACCTAAAATTTTTATTTTTCCAAAGCTATAGGTCTAGTTTAGTTCCATCAGTGGGTTTTGCTCAAAACCCACTGATGGACCTCCCATATCTGGATTTCTGAAACCCCCAGCTAAAAAGTTATTGTTGAGGTTGGAGAAAGTATTTTAGGTGTCCATAACCTAAAATTTTTATTTTTTCCAAAGCTATAGGTCTAGTTTAGTTCCATCAGTGGGTTTTGCTCAAAACCCACTGATGGATCTCCCATATCTGGATTTCTGAAACCCCCAGCTAACAAGTTAGGGATGAGGTTGGAGAAAGTATTTTAGGTGTCCATAACCTCAAATTTTTATTTTTTTCAAAGCTATAGGTCTAGTTTAGTTCCATCAGTGGGTTTTGCTCAAAACCCACTGATGGACCTCCCATATCTGGATTTCTGAAACCCCCAGCTAAAAAGTTATTGTTGAGGTTGGAGAAAGTATTTTAGGTGTCCATAACCTCAAATTTTATTTTTTCCAAAACTATAGGTCTAGTTTAGTTCCATTAGTGGGTTTTGCTCAAAACCCACTGATGGACCTCCCATATCTGGATTTCTGAAACCCCCAGCTAAAAAGTTATTGTTGAGGTTGGAGAAAGTATTTTAGGTGTCCATAACCTCAAATTTTTATTTTTTCCAAAGCTATAGGTCTAGTTTAGTTCCATCAGTGGGTTTTGCTCAAAACCCACTGATGGACCTCCCATATCTGGATTTCTGAAACCCCCAGCTAAAAAGTTATTGTTGAGGTTGGAGAAAGTATTTTAGGTGTCCATAACCTAAAATTTTTTTTCCAAAGCTATAGGTCTAGTTTAGTTCCATCAGTGGGTTTTGCTCAAAACCCACTGATGGACCTCCCATATCTGGATTTCTGAAACCCCCAGCTAAAAAGTTAGGGATGAGGTTGGAGAAAGTATTTTAAGTGTCCATAACCTCAAATTTTTATTTTTTTCAAAGCTATAGGTCTAGTTTAGTTCCATCAGTGGGTTTTGCTCAAAACCCACTGATGGACCTCCCATATCTGGATTTCTGAAACCCCCAGCTAAAAAGTTATTGTTGAGGTTGGAGAAAGTATTTTAGGTGTCCATAACCTAAAATTTTTATTTTTTCCAAAGCTATAAGTCTAGTTTAGTTCCATTAGTGGGTTTTGCTCAAAACCCACTGCATATCTTGATTTCTGAAACTCCCAGCTAAAAAGTTAGGGATGAGGTTGGAGAAAGTATTTTAGGTGTCCATAACCTCAAATTTTATTTTTTCCAAAATATAGGTCTAGTTTAGTTTCATCAGTGGGTTTTGCTCAAAACCCACTGATGGACCTCCCATATCTGGATTTCTGAAACCCCCAGCTAAAAAGTTATTGTTGAGGTTGGAGAAAATATTTTAGGTGTCCATAACCTAAAATTTTTATTTTTTCCAAAGCTATAGGTCTAGTTTAGTTCCATCAGTGGGTTTTGCTCAAAACCCACTAATGGACCTCCCATATCAGGATTTCTGAAACCCCCAGCTAAAAAGTTAGGGATGACGTTGGAGAAAGTATTTTAGGTGTCCATAACCTCAAAATTTTATTTTTTTCAAAGCTATAGGTCTAGTTTAGTTCCATCAGTGAGTTTTGCTCAAAGCCCACTGATGGACCTCCCATATCTGGATTTCTGAAAACTCCATATGAATAGAGAGGTTAGAGGTAGGAGATGATGTTTTAGGTGTCCAACCATCTATATATTAGATATCACCAATCAAATAGGAGTAGTTTAGAAATATCAGTGAGTTTTGACCAAAACCCACTGATGGACCTACCATATCTGGATTTCTGAAAATTCTATATGAATAGAGAGGTTAGAGGTAGGAGATGATGTTTTAGGTGTCCAAACATCTATATATTAGATATCACCAATGCAATAGGTGTCCAACCATTTCAGGCCCAATGACCTTAAAAGGCCTAATGTGTGATTTCTTCACGGTTCTTCATTATTACATTTTAACACCTCGGAGAAGTCCAAATAAACAATGGATAGCAAATTTGAACTCCTTGTAACCTCAGAAATCCACAGAAACTGAAATTTTTACAATCGGAGCTCTCTAGGTCAATCAGTGACCTTTTAGGGTCATTAGGGCTGAAATGGAAACATTTCAGCCCCACGTTGGGCCTGAAATGGAATCATTTCAGGCCCAACGTGGGGCTGAAATGTTTCCATTTCAGCCCCAATGACCCTAAAAAGTCACTGATTGACCTAGAGAGCTCCGATTGTAAAAATTTCAGTTTCTGTGGATTTCTGAGGTTACAAGGAGTTCAAATTTGCTATCCATTGTTTATTTGGACTTCTCCGAGGTGTTAAAATGTAATAACAAAGAATCAAAAAAAGACTCTTAATATTGGGCACGTTGGGGCTGAAATGGAAACATTTCAGCCCCACGTTGGGCCTGAAATGATTCCATTTCAGGTCCACATTGGGCCTGAAATGATTCCATTTCAGGCCCACGTTGGAATGTTTCCATTTCAGGCCAACGTGGGGCTGAAATGTTTCCATTTCAGCCCTAATGACCCTAAAAGGCCACTGATTGACCTAGAGAGCTCCGATTGTAAAAATTTCAGTTCCTGTGGATTTCTGAGGTTACAAGGAGTTCAAATTTGCTATCCATTGTTTATTTGGACTTCTCCGAGGTGTTAAAATGTAATAACAAAGAATCGAAAAAAGACTCTTAATATTGGGCACGTTGGGCCTGAAATGGAAATATTTCATCCCCACGTTGGGCCTGAAATGGAACCATTTCAGGCCCAACGTGGGTCTGATATGTTCTTTTAGTTTTAATTTAATAAAAATATTTTAATTAATTTCAATATTTTTTTTGTTTTAAGAAAGGTTCCATAATATAAAAATCAAAATATAAAGGAACATCTCTTTATGGTCCATCTAGAAAATCGTTACTGACAAAGAGAAAGAGAAAGAGAAAGAGAAATACATGCAGTACTTGATGGTAGGGGTATAAGAGGAAGTTTACTAAAATATGTGCGCCCTTTGGTAATATTGAACCATGGTACGCCTTTTGGTAAATACCAATACTTAGGTACGCCCTTTGGTAAATTGCCGAATTATTTTCTTTTAACGAATATGTTCCATCATGCACGAAGATAATCAAAAGAGATCGAGTAAGAAAATTCCACCTAAATGGAACACTACAAAAATATGAAGCAATAGCGACGGACATTTTTAATAGTCCGTCGCAATTGGCGACGGATACTATATATCCGTCGCCAAAGTTGAGCGGCAAGTCAAAATCCTAAATATAGCGACGGACAGGGTCAACGTCCGTCGCTAGTGCGACGGATAATATAAATTATCCGTCGCTAGTTGTAAGCGACGGGTCAAACCGCCTAAAGATAGCGACGGACAGGGTCAAAGTCCGTCGCTAGTGCGACGGATAATATAAAATATCCGTCGCTAGTTGTAAGCGACTGGTCAAACCGACTAAAATAGCGACGGATTCGTCAACACCGTCGCTAATCAGCGATGGACAAGCTAATCCGTCGCAATATTTCTTAAAAAGGGCGACCGGCCCTTTCCCCGCGGTCACGCGAACCCTAGCGACGGTCCTTTTCTCCTCCGGCGATTCTTCGTCGATTCTCCTCCGGCGAACCCTCCTTCGATCCCAGGTACGCTAGCTAACCTCCATTTGCCGTCAACTCCGTTTGTTTGTGCTAATCGGCGTCGTCATCTTCTCCGGGCAGCCACGGGTCTTGGCACGGCCGCGCGCGACCTCGCATTTGCAAGCGGCGTGTGATGCCGGTCGCGGGCCAATGCAGTCGGCGGCCGCCTGCTGCGGCCGCGCTGCGCCTGGGGCGGCCGCGCGCCGCCTGGGGCGGCCGCGCGCCGCCTGGGGCGGCCGCGCGCCGCCTGGGGCGGCCGCGCGCCGCCTGCTGCTCCGCCGTCAATTAATTAAACCTAATTAGGGTTTAATTAATTAGATTAATTCAATTAATTTGATTAATTCAATAATTGTTTGATTTATTGTTTGAATTAATTGAATTTAATTTGATTAATGTTTGATTTATTTTAGGTTAGATGATTAATTGGTTAGATGATTAATTGCTTGTTTAATTTACTTAAACCTTTCTCTTATCTTGGTTAGATGATTAATTGTTTGTTTAATTAGATTAATTGATTAATTAATTAGATCTTGTTTGATTAAGATTAGATTAACTGTTTGAATAATTAAATTAATTTGTTAATTAATTCTTTGATTACTTAGAATAATTGATTCATTATTTATATAATGTTTGATTAATTAGATGTATTTTGTATGTAGTATATCATCAATATTACATTTTCATATGCATGGATGATAATATGTGTGGTTTCATTAATTTGTCTTATCTGAATTCAGATACAATGTATCCGAACAAGGCATGGATGTATAATAGGTTAGACAATGGATTTATCCGTGACGAATTTTTTGCTGGAGTGGAAGAATTTGTAAACTTTGCAAAGTGTCATCCTGAGTGTTTGAATGACACAGAGTTGAAGTGTCCATGTAATCAACGCAAATGTAGAAATACAGCTTTCCGTGATGAAGATACAGTGAAAACTCATATCGCTAGGTATGAGTTTGTTCCAGATTATTACAACTGGTATTGTCATGGAGAGCCGTATGTATATGAATTTGGTGGACCTTCTGTTGCATCATCATCGAACTCAATTGGACCAGAGACATCATATAACCCTGCTGATGCAATGCAATCAATGGTTTATGATGCAATGAATGCTTTTGATCAATCAAATGTAGAACAAGTACCTACTTCTGATGTTCAGAAAATATATGACATGTTAAAGGCTAGTGAAAGAGAATTATGGGAAGGTATTCCTTCTGGTCATTCTCAATTATCTGCAACTGCAAGATTATTGAATATGAAGGCAGAACATCATTTCTGAGAACGATGTTATGATGACATATGTCAACTTATGTCAGAGTTGCTTCCAACTGATAACTGCATGACTGATAGTTTCTACAACACTAAAAAACTAATCAGAGACTTGGGTTTACCAGTTGAGAAGATACATTGTTGTGTCAATAATTGCATGATCTTTTGGAACCAAGATAGTGAATTGATGGAATGCAAAATCTGTAACCATCCCCGTTACAAGCATGGTGCTCGCATGGTAAATCAGAAGCATGGTGCTCGAATGCAAAATCAGGTCCCATGGCTGCCCCCCGTGATCAGCAGATTAGACTTAGAGTTGTTGGTGACAGGTATACCTATTTTTGTTATATATTTTTGATCAAAATTTGCTAAGATATCTAATTTTTTTCTACAGTTTCATACCTGATGGCCATCAGGTTTCTTCATATATTACTAAAAAATTTAAAGAAAGACTGTCCACATCGCCGACATGGGGTCACATTGAGAATGATTTGAAATCATTCTATTATGGGGAGTTTCTAGTTAGTAATTTATATGTATATTTAATTTGATGTTATAACTATTTTATTTTTTATACTAACTGTTTTATTTTTTTTTAACAGAAAAGGTACACCTGGGAGGAGGGTACACCAGAGGAGCAATTCAGGAGGACCTGGAATGCCTACTGCTCCAAATTGTACAGGGACATGGTCTACAAATGGAGAAAGAAGGCTGATAGGCCTACAGAGGTCCCTAAGACTATTTGGACAGCATGGCGGGCTGTCTGGGATGCCCAGCACTGGCAAGAGAATGCTGTGATTGCTCGAGGCAATCGCAATTCAGAGATTGCTGGCCCCAGCACGGGATCCACGAAGCACACTGCTGGATCCCGTTCCATTGTCCAGCATGCCAGTGATTTGGTAAATAGTTTTTATATAGATTCCTATTAAAGGCATTTAGTATATTTTTTTAGATGTGTGTAAACATTATATTTTGTGTTTACAGGCTGCTGAGCTACAGATACCTCCCACTAGTTGGGAGTTATTCAGCAAGACCCACAAGAAAAAAGATGGGTCTTTTGTCGATCGTCGCTCCCTAGCAATTAATGTAAGTATATTAATTATATTTTATTTGTTTTGACATTTTATATAGACTAATTAAATTTTTATTTCACAGGAAGCAATGACCACTAGAGTTTCTGAGGCATAGGCGTCTCAGCCTGCTGCAGAGGGGGAGGATGCACAGCCTCTTTCCACCGACGATGTGAATCAGATTTATTTTGATGTCGTCGGTGGGAAGAGGAAGACCGTCTGCTACGGCCTGGGCTCTCAGGCAAATGTTACATATGATCAGATGAGAGCTCCAGGGGTTAGGGGGCGTCCACCATCCTCCTCCTCTATCTCTAGTGAGGTTCGTCAATTGCGGGAGGAAAATGAAGCCCTGCGGACTCGACTCACGTCGATAGAGTCGACGTGTGTCGGGAGGGATGCAGAATGGGCTAAGACGAGCGCAGAGTGGGCTCAGAAGGACGCAGCGAGGGATGATGAGTTGAGAGATTTGCGGGCTCGCCAGGCAAATACTGAGAATATATTACGTCAGATGCAAGCTTTTGCAGCTATCATATCGCCGATGACACAGATGGCAGCCGCTCCCGCTCCCGCCCATCGGTTTGAGTCTCAGGAGACACAGGATCCTGAGCATCCCACTGAGGAGAGAGATATTATAGTGGTATGATCAATTTTTCATCTAATTTTTTTCATAATGATTGTTTTCTTATTACTCCATTTTTGTTTACAGATTCGACATTATCAGAGTTGAATTCAGATTTCATCTCTTCCTTGAAAGGTATGAATATTTGATATTATTCTTTTATTGTTTCTTATTTGTTATTTTTCATTTACATATTTAATATTTAATTTACTTCTATTAGAGTTATCTGCTATTACATATGCTTATTTCATTTGTTATATCTTATTAGTATCAATTCAGATTTCTTATTGTTTTATCTTCTATTGTGCAGGAATATTTTTCCTTTCCATCCATTATTGACTCTGATAATCATGTACGTAATGATTCTCTACTAAACTCTCATTTTTGATGTATAAAGTTTTTTTTACTTTGACGTTTGGATGCATTTGATATACATTTGATATAGCTTTCTTTTGATACGTTTGCATTGGATTAACCATTCGAAACTTTGAATTGTATACGTTTAGTCACAAATCAACGTTTCGATTGTATACGTTTAGAAATTAAACACTCGATTGAATATTGGATTCAAATTGAAAGTTTGAATGTACATATACATTTGGAAATGAATGTTTAGATTGAATTGGATTGTCTTGTATATGAATGTTAATGTTTGGATTGGATTGACTTGTAAATGAATGTTTGGATGTTGATATATCTATTATTGTTTCATATTGTTTCATATTTGATTGGATTGTATTGATGTATATATGGGAAGTGGAAGAAACAAATATTGGCTGTCAAAATTTTCCAGGTTTAGCGACGGATATTTTTTAAAATCCGTCGCAATTTGCGACGGATTATTGACTTTTCCGTCGCTATAAAGATCAATTAGCGACGGATGTTGACTGAATCCGTCGCTATTACGATATATTAGCGACGGACTTTGACCATGTCCGTCGTTAATCCGAATGCTTAGCGACGGATCATTGACGATCCGTCGCTACTATTTTCCCCGCTCACGTCACCCCGTTTTTCTGTGTTTGCGACGGAGTATATGTCCGTCGCTAAGATAGCGACGCAGAGGAAAATTGTCCGTTGCTAAAATAGCGACTGAGTGAAAATTATCCGTCGCTATTATAGCTCTGCGACGGGATATCAGTCGACGGCGCTAAATCCGTCGCTATTTGTGTTTAGCGACGGAATAGCGACGGATTTAGTCCGTCGCTATTGCCGGTTATTTTTGTAGTGGAAGGTCTAATCGTGCTTGCTGCTGTGGAGCGTTGGCAGCGCGACGACGACGATGCCAACTACAACGGCGAGCAGTGGCGGCGGCTGCCCAGGGGCCTGACACTCTCCGTTGCTTCGATCACTATCGGGCGACGACTAGAGCTAGAGGAGGGTCGGGGAAAGAGGCGGCGGCGTCAGCAGCGAAAGGATTTTTTATAGTAAAAGCGGTTGTTAGGGATTAGGGATAAGGCCTTTTAATCGCACTTTTACAAAAAAGTCTAATAAGTTTTAAAGTTTACAACCACCCCGCTGGTACAAGTCGCCAGCACATCCGCATTCACGGCCTCATCGCACCGCGGCAAACCTCGGCACTTCAGTTTCTCCCTAATCCATCCATGGCATCCTTCCTCCTCTATCCTCCCACCGGGCACCCGAACCCCGCTTCGCTTTCGCTCGTTCCTCCTCTCGCTTCTCCGGCCATCAGGATCCTCTGCCACGGCCTCTCCATCTCCAACGGTCGCGCCATGAGGAGGGCACCGCTACTCTCTCCGAGGGCCGTGTCCAAGACGGCTCTGTCCCCAATTAGCGAGCGTCACCTGACCCTGTTTGAGTACGTCGCAAAGGGAGGCGCCGACGTCAGGGATGACCTTGCAGTTCTGTTGACTCACCTCCAGTACGCTTGCAAGAGGATCGCCGCCTTGGTTGCGTCGCCCTTCAATGCTGATGTTGGCCGAATACCGCAAGATAGCAGCGGTTGCGGGGGTATTGAGAACTTGTCGTCTTCCGGGAGGGACAAGCCGAAGCCGCTTGATATCCTTTCGGTAATATCCGTCCCTACATCCGTGTCATTTGTTGATCTTCGCGATTCTGTTCCAATAGCTTTCTTGTACTGCTAATTCGATGCAATTGATAATTCTCTTGGCGCTGCTTTCATGCTTGTCAGTATGAATCTGCTATTTCTGGATTAGTTGGTGTGGCACTTTGTGATGAAAATTTAGGATTTGCAAGTACTGCAGTCGATGTGTTGCATGTAAGAGTTCGCACGGGTTTCTTTTGCAGTATGGTTATCTTTCCGCATCTATAACAGAAACAACAATAACAATCCATATCCCAACTATTTGGGGTTGATGAAAGAGTAATCACAGTGCCATTAAGCTCTATGTAAGTCAGATCTTTCGTAATACCTGATTTGCATGGCACAAAACTAGCACTTCCTATTGATGACCATTGAGAATTTACAAGTTAGGTTAAAAAACACTCAGATGGTTTTGGGAAGAGATCCAATCATAAGGGACTTTTGTTGATAAACTATGAGAAAAAATTAATAAAAATATTAAGAAGATAATTCTTCAATTTAATGTTAAGTCTAGACTGTAAATGTGCTTGCTAGTGGTTGATGGCAATTATTGATGGCGAGTGCTGTGAGACAACTAAGTAGATTTTCTGTAAAGTAACGGTTAAAGGATGAAATTGGTAGAAGCCTATGATTGAGCATACTTTTATGAGACCCTCACAAGGCACTCACATTGGTGAATGCAGGTTTCAGACCTATGACCTTGACAACAACTTCCAAAATCCTTACTACAAGTGAAGTTGGCACCCTCTTGATGTTGTAGATTAGAAGTGGTGGAATTGGGTATACAAATTGTTGTAGAACTCATCTGCAGAGCTTAAGGGCTTGTGAGTTCTTAAGTAAGGGAGAGGTAGCATAGCATTTTTCTAGTTTAGATGATATTGGTACTGGATATGTCAATAGAGGGACGTGTAAGAAAGGAGAAGAGTTAAATGAAAGAAATTTTATGAGCATGGCTTACATGAATGTCATTCAATTGAAATTGAGCACTTTTGTTGATTGGAATTATAGTAAACCTTAAGCCAGCAATCAGAAACCAGTATCAAGGACTATCAGCAAATATGCCATTAAAAATTCTCAAATGCTTACCTTGATTAGCTATCAACACTCCAAACTGTTACTTTGCTTTCAGATAGCCACTCTGTCTATTCAAGCATACGTGGTAGCATTTGACCTGATTCAGAACAATAACAAGAACAGAAATCATAAAATTTCATGATGTATCCTTTACTTACTATCTTAATTCTTGAAGTATTAGTTGACAATTATTTTGAGTGAATACATGAGACATTCTTTAGGTTCTTTCTTATCTATGTGCTTCATTCCACTAATATTGAGTGAGTTTTATAGTTCGTATCTGTTATCCATTTTTCCTAATATGAGAAAAGGCCAAGCAATTTAGTTATTTATTTCCCTGCAGAATGACATGATATTGGCCTCACTCAGAAATTCTGGAAAAGTTGCAGTTATGGCATCAGAAGAAGATGATATTCCAGTTTGGATTAGTGATCATGGCCCATTTGTCGTCGTTGTCGATCCTTTAGATGGTTCTAGAAATATTGATGCCTCCATACCAACTGGTACCATATTTGGAATATACAATAGACTCGCCGAGTTGGACCATCTTCCAGTGGAGGAGAAGGCACAACTCAATTCTCTCCAAAGTGGAAACCGACTTGTAGCTGCTGGTTATGTTTTATACTCATCTGCCACCATCCTTTGCATAAGCGTCGGTTCAGGGACCCATGCTTTCACTTTGGATCACTCAACTGGAGAGTTTGTTCTCACACATCCATCAATTCAAGTTCCTCCTAGAGGTAAGATAGTCTTTAATGGAAAACATTTATCCATCGGCATTCTTGGGATCAAGACTCAAAATAACTGTGATTAGGATTTGATTCAGCTCTTCTGCATCTGTCCAACTTTCTTATTTTATTTTTTGTTTTGTTTATGTCAGGACAGATATACTCTGTCAATGATGCGAGGTACTTTGACTGGCCAGATGGACTAAGGCAATACATCGACACTGTCAGACAAGGCAAAGGGCAGTTCCCTAAGAAGTACTCAGCTCGATATATCTGCTCGCTGGTCGCTGACTTCCACCGCACTCTTGTTTATGGAGGTATCGTCATGAACCCAAGGGATCATCTTCGACTTGTTTATGAAGCGAACCCGCTTAGCTTCCTCATCGAAAATGCTGGCGGAAGAGGTTCCGATGGTAAAACAAGGATTCTGTCATTTCAGCCGGTGGAACTACATCAAAGATTGCCACTATTTTTGGGGAGCATCGACGATATGAATGAATTAGAAAGCTACGACAGTATCCAACAGAAGATTAACCCTGGATACGATGTTTGACATGGGAAACTTCTTCTATAGGTATATAACATTGTAATAATCCCACAGGTCACAGCTTACTATATTGTGTACATGGTGGCCTTACAACATGCAAATACATACTTTTTGTAATTATTTGATTGTTGTGGATTCACGTTTCTTCTTTTATTTCAACCTATGAACTGCATCATACGGATTTATTTTATTAGGGTATGTTTACTTTGATGGACAGCTGTGCCATGAAGCATGAAGGGAGGAGGGGAGAGAGTCTTGGGATGAAGGACAGACTCGAGGGGTGGTCCTTCTCCCCAGTTTACATGGTAATGAAAACTAACATTATAATCAGGGAGTGTTATATCATTGCTTTTTTTTTGTTTTGCAAGTAATTATTACTAATAGATAAGGTTATTTAAATTATAGTTATAGAATGTGAAGTTATCTTATTAAAATTTTTATCAATTGGAATTAAGTATTTATATTGGAGCATTTATTGCCATTAATTATCTTGAAGCATTTTATTAATCACCTGCATTATCATGTTAAATGAGATACCTATAATATAATTTGACAACGTTTATTATATAATTTAGTAACATATGTAATTGGACAAAAATAAAAAATGTCAGGTGTGAAATTTTTATAGGCTGGATCGGTCAGGATTAATCAGGATATGTCCACTAAAAAAATGTCTCTTTTATTAAAATCTCCAAAAGGATGTCTTTTTTATTTATTATTAAAATACGTTCTCATTCACCTAAAACATCCTAATTGTTGGCTGATCCCGGCCTTGTCTACGAGTAGGTGCATAGGTCGAGTCCGTCAGCCCGCCTGGTGCTAGGAAAGTTTAATAGACAGATCAGTAGTAGACTCCCCGCGTAGGTTCCCGAGCCTGAAAGCCCCCCGGAGGGCAGGGTCGAGCCGGCCCACCTGCCATCCTGCTAAGCAGACGCTTAGTCGACCATACTCCTTGGCCCCTCCCCGACCTAGAGCTAGGTCAGACGTCACAATCGGACGCGTGACGATTCACGCTCCCGTGCCAGCACACAGACCGGATACTTAACAGAATCAGGCAGACATCCCTCGGTAAACCCCAACCCAGGGCGTACCCTGCGCTTCCGTTCTACCAGTCGGACGCGTGGCTGCCCACGCTCACTGGCCATTACCCGACTCGGCCCCCAGCACTCGGACCCGCCAGTCGGCGGTCGGGGTACGGGCTATTTTGCCCCTACACCCCCTACATCATTATATCCAGGGTACGACCCTAATAACGGGGTTCCTCACGCCTTATTCACTTCTGATATTTCTAAGCGGTTAGTCCGCTCATCCAGTACTCTAGTATTGCGCACCCAGTACTCTCGTACTACTCGAGTACCCCGCGCCATGCCGCGCCGCTCCTCAGTGCTCCTTACGAGCTGACAGCTACCACACTCTTGTCTCGTCAATACGGACAAGGGTTGTCAGCCCCCCTGTTGTATAAGCTCCGCACTCCCCCTACCGCAGGTACGCGTGCGCAAGTTCTCGCATCTCTTGCCTCATTTCAATTCAGTTTCCACTACTATGCCTGCGGATACTGACTTGACCGTCGGAGTGCCTGACCGAGGAAATCCCCCGGCGGGTTTACTAACGGTCGTTGTTTTGTAGTGCCACGCCAGGGCGCGGTCATCTCTCTGCCACCTCACCGGTTCGTGCCACCCGAGAGGCCGTCTAGACCATGGGATCGACACCCCGCTTCGTGACAGGATCAAATTTGGCGCTAGAAGGAGGGACACCAACAGCCTGATCGGAAGCGGAGATGGGAGACCCAGCCGGGTTCTGATGGTTGACGCTCCCGAAGAATACAAGCCTCTTTTCAGCTGACCCAAGATGATCCATCAATCCATCGGAGGCCTTATTGCAAATCCCCCCATGGCGATGCTTGATTTGTTTTCTTCTAAAAAGCCAGAGAGGATAGGCCGGGTAATTGGGAGGATGTATTATGTACTCTCCGCGCATCCAAAGTCTGGCCTTCCGGATATACCTCATATATTCTCTGCGTATCTATAGTCTGGCCTTCGGGATATGTCTTATCTGTGCGTCGCGTATTCAAAATCTGGATATATCTTATATACTCTCCGCGTATCTGAAATCTGGCCTTCTGAATATATCTCATGTACTCTTTGCGCATCTCAAGGCTGGCTTCCCCTGGAAAATAGTTGCTGCTTCATTTCCCTCGGTGCGGCTCTCAGGCGACGCGTGGCAATCCACGCTCCCTGAGATGTCTTCGACGACCGGGAAGCCTCGGCGCGGCTCTCAGGCGACGCCTGGCGATCCACGCTCCCTGAGATGTCTCCGACGACCGGGAAGCCTCGGCGCCGCTCTCAGGCGACACGTGGCGATCCACGCTCCCTGAGATGTCTCCGACAACCGGGAAGCCTCGGCGCGGCTCTCAGGCGACGCGTGGTGATCCACGCTCCCTGAGATGTCTCCGACGATCGGGAAGCCTCGGCGCGGCTCTCAGGCGACGCGTGGCGATCCACGCTCCCTGAGATGTCTCCGACGACCGGGAAGCCTCGGCGCGGCTCTCAGGCGACGCGTGGCGAACCACGCTCCCTGAGATGTCTCCGACGATCGGGAAGCCTCGGCGCGTCTCCTAGGCGACGCGTGGTGATCCACGCTCCTTGAGATGTCTCCGACGACCGGGAAGCCTCGGCGCGGCTCTCAGGCGA
Source organism: Boesenbergia rotunda (assembly GCA_024364735.1). Classification (NCBI taxonomy): domain Eukaryota; kingdom Viridiplantae; phylum Streptophyta; class Magnoliopsida; order Zingiberales; family Zingiberaceae; genus Boesenbergia; species Boesenbergia rotunda. The sequence continues at coordinate 812,708 of JAGFNQ010001566.1, forward strand.
CGCGTGCGATCCACGCTCCCTAAGATGTCTTCGACGACCGGGAAGCCTCGGCGCGGCTCTCAGGCGACACGTGGCGATCCACGCTCACTGAGAGGTCTCCGACGACCAGGAAGTCTCGGCGCGGCTCTCAGGCGACGCGTGGCGATCCACGCTCCCCGAGATGTCTCCGACGATCGGGAAGCCTCAGCGCAGCTCTCAGGCGATGCGTGGTGATCCACGCTCGCTGAGAGGTCTCCGACGGCCGGGAAGCCTCGGCACGGCCCTCAGGCAACTCATGGCAATCCACGCTGCTTGAGATGTCTCCGACGATCAGGAAGCCTCGGCGCGGCTCTCAGGCGATGCGTGGCGATCCACGCTCGCTGAGAGATCTCCGATGGCCGGGAAGCCTCAGCGTGGCTCTCAGGCGACGCATGGTGATCCACGCTCCTTGAGATGTCTCCGACGACCGGGAAGCCTTGGCACGTCTCTCAGGCGACGCGTGGCGATCCACGCTCCCTGAGATGTCTCCGACAACTAAGGTGCCCCATAACCCTCGGATCGGCTCTCGGTCGGATGCGTGGTGGCCCACGCTCCCTGAGAGATCACCTGACCGGGCGGCCCTATTCTCACTCCGCGCGAGCCTTTCCCTCGGATCGGCTCTCGGTCGGATGCGTGGTGGCCCACTCTCCCCGAGAGATCACCCGACCGGGCGGCCCTATTCTCACTCCGCGCGAGCCTTTCCCTCGGATCGGCTCTCGGTCGGATGCGTGGTGGTCCACGCCCCCGAGAGATCACCCGACCGGGCGGCCCTATTCTCGCTCCGCACGAGCCTTTCCCTCAGATTGGCTCTCGGTCGATGCGTGGTGGCCCACGCTCCCTGAGAGATCACCCGACCGAGCGGCCCTATTCTCGCTCCGCGCGAGCCTTTCCCTCGGATCGGCTCTCGGTCGGATGCGTGGTGGCCCATGCTCCCCGAGAGATCACCCAACCAGGCGGCCCTATTCTCTCTCCGCGCGAGCCTTCCCCTCGGATCGGCTCTCGGTCGGATGCATAGTGGTCCACGCTCCCGGAGAGACTCCCCGACCGGGCGGCCATATTCTCGCTTCACCCGAACCCTACCCCTGAGTCGGCTCTCGACCAGGCTCGCGGTGATTTCCACCCTTGGAAGCTTCAATCAAGCATTCTCATACTCGCCTCGCGGACTCGGCGAAAGTGGGACTAGCTCCTGGCTCGGTCCTCGATTCGGGGGCATTACCTCAGCCCGGCGCCTCGCTTCAAGCCCGCATGTGGGCTAGGGGTAGCTAGGCCCTCGCGACTACGATCTCTTGATCGAGCGCGCCCCATCCGACTCTTGAATGGTCCAAGGGACTACCCCAAACTCAGGATTCCCTTCGTGCTCACCCGAGTTGGGGGCACTAAGGGAACATCACCTATGCCTAAGGGCCCGATTAGCCTATACACAACGATCCTGGCATGGCGGGCGCCCACTCCCGATAAGGGGTGGAAGGCCATACCTTCCACCATTCAGATCGCTTACGCTCTAGCACCAAACATACATGGGCATAAGTACATAAGAACGGAGACAATGGAAAGAGGAAATAGCATTCATAATAAGCAATTCGGCCCCCGCCTACATTAGATAACAAAAAAGGGCAGCATACAACTATGGTTTAGGCATAGAAGACTGCGATGGGGCCCCACCCGGCGCCTTCTCACGCCCCTCGCAAGCCGCCTGCGCCTTAGCTTTCCGAGCCTCGTGACGCTCGCGCACCCGCGAGAGGTCGCTTTGGCAGGCCGCCAGCTCCTCTTCCTTAGCCTTCAGATTGGCGAGCAGTGTAGTAGCCGACTGGCTGGTTTCTAGGAGATCCGCCTGGGCCTTGGCCAACTCCGAGCGTGCCTGAAGTTCCCGAGTCCGAGCTTGACGCTCATTTCGCTCCAGGTGAGCAATTTGTTGACGCAGCTGGGCATTAGAAGCCTGAGCCGTGCCTAGCTCTGCCAGATGATCCCGAAACTGCGCTTCGGCGTAAGCGACACGCCCATGAAGGGCCGCGTTCTCAGATCGCAGCGCATTCCAGGCCTCTTCACCTGGCTGAGGTTGCGTACAGCGAAGCCGAGCTTCCAACGCCTCCCTCCGGGATTCTGACTGACGGAGGGATCAAGTTTGGGCGTTGAAGGAAACACCCATGTCGTATAAGGCACTGGTTAACTGCAAAGGAGGCGAAGAGTTAGCCAGGAAAAAACTAAGCAAGCAAGAGATATCAGAAAAACCTGTCTGACAAGCGTCCGCCACAAGGCTATTGATTCTGGCAATGGGGTCTTGACGATCAAAGAACCGCAGACCTTGATATAGATGGTCGCTCAAGGGGACATGCAGATAAACTACTCGAGCAGATCCTAGCAGCTCAGAGTCCGGAACCTCGTAAGCGGCGTGAGGATCTGCTTGCGAAGGTAGGATGAGATGTATCGGGCAAGGACCCGTGGTCCCCTCGGGAAGAGAAGGAAGGGGGATAGCAGACAGCATGTCGGACGAGCCGGCTGGGACAGAAGGGATTACTGGACGAACAGTCCCCGGAGTAGAAGAAGCGGGACGGACGGCGCAGATACCAGGGAAGCAGGAACCCTCGGCAGAAGGAAAGGACGAGGTTTGCTCGTCTGCCTGCTCGAAGAAACGGTCTGAGTCAAAGGAGACACTGGCAAGGTATCTCCTGCAGCAGAAGAACCAGGGACGACAGGCACGGACACCTGCGAGGCAGGCAGGCTCGCCGCAGGAGAAGAAGAGGGGGTTTTTCGAGGGAAGGCGGTCATGGTTCCAAAGGGAGGCGAGCGGTCACGCGGCTGGTTCTGCCGGCGACTGGGCTCCAAGGTGGAAGGATCCGAGGCCAAAACCTCAATGTCAGAGTCCAGTGCCTCCTCCTCTAACGCCCCGCCCTTATTTGCAGAAGAAGCGGCGGTAGGACTTAGCACCGGGGAGGAAGACGCTGGAGTAGTCGGTGGAGCGTTATCGGGGGGAACGGTGGTCGGCTCTGAGAGCATAGCTGCCATTGACGCCTCGAATGCAGCCTCCCTCTCTGCGGTCACCACTGCCAGAAAGTCACACAACATCCTGGGAAGGGCATCGGGACGCTGGAGAAGACGGTTGAAGGAAAGGGGAAGAAGGTGACTGGAAGTGAAGAGAAAGCAGAGGCGGCGAAGGAGGTATTCGCCGAAGTCTATATAGGGAGCAGCAGTTAATCACAGCTGTTGGGAGAAAGGTTGCGAGTAATGGCCAACTCTACGACAAAGCAAGGAGGTGGGATAAGACAACAATGGGGGCCAGCAAGCAGACGCTTCACTGCCCAAGGCAATCAAAGCAGGCAGATAACAATTTAGCGCCTGGAAAGCCACTAAACGTAGGACGCGTGTCCCTAAACACTTAAGGTGTTTCGCGGGCAAGAAGGAAGATAGATTAGTTGTCAACCAAGCGACTCGAACGAAAAGGAAGTTAGGTCAACCCAAATCCTCACGGGTCAACTCCCGCTGATCCCTTGGTCCGAGCCCCGGTCGGACGTGTGGCGGCCCACACTCCCCAGATTCCACTCGGCCAAGAGGCCAAATCCTCGCGGGCCAGCTCCTACTGATCCCTTGGTCCGAGCCCGGTCGGACGCGTGGCGGCCCATGCTCCCCGGATTCCACTCGGCCAAGAGGCCAAATCCTCGCGGGCCAGCTCCCGCTGATCCCTTGGCCCGAGCCCCGGTCGGACGCGTGGCGGCCCGCGCTCCCCGGAGTCCACTCGGCCAAAAGGCCAATTCCACACAGGTTGGCTCCCGCTAGTCCCCAGTCGGACACAATAAGGTGCATATATCAACAATACGTTCTAGCCAAGCGACCAGGTCTTCGCGCAAAGGCACGAACCGGGGTCTAACACGCACACTCTCAAAGACCAACGGCCCCTGCAGATAGCACTTAAAATTTCCATCAATCCCACGACCGGGCTAGAGGTAGGCGGGAATTGTGCTAATCGGTCGGCTTTGTGTCTGGCTCACCCACACAGTTACTCAGATCCCTCACGATCAAAAAAGAACGCAGCCACACTTGCTCAAGTAAGCAGAGAGGGAGAATCGCATTCAAAGGAAAAGGTGCGTTACAAAATCGGGGCCGAGGGCCCCTTGTTTACAAGAAAAAGGAAAATAGGAAGTTCTACCCTCACTTAAAGGGCTGTTTGGTCACGTCAGGAAGATCCTTGCACATGTCCTGAAGCCGAACCGCGGTGGAGGGCAGATCAGGGGGTAAATACCCGCCCAACTTGAGTTGACGGACGACGTTAACTCCCTGTTGCATCATCACATCCATGAACCGTTGAGAGATTTCGGTAGCATGGGCCGGGGCATTAATGCACTCAAGTCGGTGGACCTCTAGCCGATCAGCTTCCGCCTCTTTGTAGGCGCGTAGCTCCGCCTACTCGACTTGCATGGCGTCTCAGGACGCTTGGCGCTTACGCAGCTCTTCTAACTCCGCCTGAGCCGCGTCCCAGGTCGCCTGGCGGTCTCGCAAGCTCTGCAGTTGGTCCTGCAGCAGGCCAACTTCTCGCCTCACAGCCGCCAGTTGCTCTCGCAGAAGCGGAATCTCCTCAACGGCCCAGCGAAGGTTGGTCCTGGTCCTCAAAAGATCCTTTAGAAGCCCATCCTTCACTTGCGATCATGAAGTTGAGCTTGCTCAGCCTTGGCCGCTCGCTCTTGCGCCCGGACCACCTCTGAGTCGGCTGAGACAATCTGCGCTTTAGCAGTCTCTAGCTCCTCCTGAGTTTGGCGCAATGAATCCTAGAGGACGATGACCTCCACCCTCAAGTTGTTCAATGAATCATCATCAGAAATCAGCTAGGTGTGCTTGAGCCGGGCCTCGAGATCCTCCATGCGTCGCTCGGCATGGTACCGGGCCTTGGCATGATGCAGCATGGACACACACATGCTGTAGCTTTGGGCCCAAGCCTGCAACAAAGGAAATTTGGTGACACATCAGCTAAAGGGAAGAATGAGACACACAACAACCCATAAGCACACACCTGCGTGGTTGTGGCCATAAAGTCGTCCGCCCAGGCGCTGGAACTGACCGATCCACTTGCCTGCAAGCCGACCATGAGCCTGTCTGCTACTGTACCATACAGTCGGACGTCTCACGACTGTATGGAGGCAGTGCCGCTCGGCACTGTCATACTAAGAAGCCAATCAGACAGAGAGGGTGGCAACATGTGCAGCAAGCCTTCACCGGAGGGTTCGTCCTGCTGGAGCGGGGGCACCTCCTCCGAAGGGAGCACGGCTAGCTCCAACGACAGCACTAAAGGAGGAGGAGGTGGCAGGGCTGGAAGGTTAGACATCGGCGCTTTGCCCCTTTGCCTTTTACTAGGCCGACTGGAAGAAGCCTCCAAGGGGTCGGCCGAGTCAGGCGCGAATTCATCGCCCCAGGGGCGCCGCAATGAATGACTCAGAGGTCGGATATCCTCTGAGCCCGACCGAGGAGTTTTCCCATCTTCAGAAGAGGGGCAGGAGAGTGAGAGCCGGATAGAGCAGCCTCCTGCTCGGCTAGCAGTTCTGTGCATAATCCTTGCGCAGCCCGCTGCTCCGTGACACGCGCTTGCTGCTCTTTTATCACCGTCCGAAGGCGCGTCTCCATCTCCTCAGTAGTCCCTAACCCGTAACCCTCCTCAGGAGCAGCCGGGTACATCATCTCGGCTGACAAGTAAGCGAAGATCAAGAGACAGTAAGGGGCAGGAAAGAGGGAAGAATGGCTTACCCAGAGAAGCGGGTCGGATGAACGGCACCAGGCTAAGGCCAAACGCAGACAAGATATTCTCGACCAAGAGTGGCCTAACCGAGAAGTGCCGACCCCCGAATCTGGAGAGGGCATGCTCGAAGGTGGGGAATTTCCAAGGATCTGTGTGATGAGGGGGCATTTGAGGAAAATCTTGTCGGAAGCTAACTGGCCAGGTCGGGAAGGCCACAGGGTGAATGAAAAAGAACTTCTCCTTCCAACCCTTGCTGGCAGAAGGAAGCGGAGAGAGGAAGGAAGTCCCGGAGCGAGCTTGGAAAAAAAACTCGCCCCATTCTTGTTTCTTCAGATAGAAAAAGTGGTGAAAAAGTTCGGCTTGAAGGGGAAGGCGATATAGTAGAAAAATAATAACTGACCCGCAAAGAAGGCGGATGGAGTTGGGGGTCAGTTGAGACAGATTGAAGCGGAGGTAGCGACATACTAAGGCAAGGAAAGGGTGGATTGGGAAATACAACCCCGCCTGCAGGTGATCCCGTGAGATGGTGATGTAGTGCTTCGGAGGTTTGGTGGGCTGATCAGAAGGGGAAGGCAACAGGACGTCATGGTCAGGCGGGATGTGAAACTCTGTCTTGAGGGCATCAAGATCACCACGGTTGAGAACAGACCTCGTGGTGACATACCATGGATGGGGGTCGCTAGACGAAGAGGCCATGCTGAACAGAGGAAGGTAAGAAACCTAACTGGTGAGAAGATCGTCGGAGGGAAAAGTCGAGCCTGAAGACGTCGCCGCAACCCTAGCCGGAGGAAGGAAGGCAGTACACTGGAGTGAAAGGTGAAAAGGCGGTGGTGAATGTAAGAATTTATACAGTTACATAGGTCGTCAGAGCCGCCTGATGGTAGGCCACGACAGAGGCGTGATAAGCATCATTTTATTGATTATTTTAATTGCTAAAATCCATGTTTGACCCATGTTTTTATTGCTTAATTATGATTTTACCCTAGGTTTTGGAACTTTATCTTATTTTGGACTTAATTGCAAAATTACACATTTTTTGGGTTATTTGGCCACTAATTTTCTGATATATTTTTGTAGGCAAGAAAGGATCCTGGACCTAGGGCATATTGGGTCAAACTTGAGTCGGAAGTGAACCGGATCGAATTATCAAGCCTACGATTAATCCGGGCCGTCCGATTCAAGAGCGGCTAGATCTGAGCCATCCGGGACGACCTGAAGCAACCCGAGCTAGGATTAGGGTTGATCAAGCTCTATGATCAAGATCTGAAGGTTTCATCCCAATCAGAGCTAAATCAACCGTTGGATCAAGCAAGGAGGGCTTTAGAGCGTCCATTCACAGATAGAGTTGATCTGGACCATCCATTGCAAATCTGGAGGATCCGAACTACCACAAGGCAGATCCTGATCCCAGATCATCATCATAAAAGTTTGGCTCAAATCAGATCAAGATCCACCGTTGGATTTCATCAAAGCAATCTGAGCCGTCCATTTGTTCCTATTTAATCAGAAATGCGCAGCAGCTCTTCCCTATCGCGTCTTCGCCGCAACAGTCGAGTTCTTCATTTTCTTCATCGTTTTCTTCTTTTTCTCATCCAATCGAAGGCGCGGTCCCTCAATTCTTCATCAAGATCATCTTCTGGATCTTTGGAGGTCAGTTTGGTTGGAGAATTCAGCTTGAATTCGCGCCGGACAGAGCTATTTGAGGGTTTCGGTGGCTTTGTGGTCCGAGCGTTGGAATCTCAGCACAACCTATTTCCGACGACCTGAGCCACTTGTAGCGGTTCTCAGGTGAGCTCAGGTCTTCTCCAAATCATCATCGAAGCTCAACAAACTGAGATCGAAGCGTTTGGATTGGAAATTCCCAGCTTGCGCAGTTTGAGCAGAGTTCACTTATCCAATCTGATTTCCACTGATTTGCTGTGCTTAGGGGTTCGAGGCCGGCTCTTGCTTGACGACCAAGAAGAATTTGAGCTTAGGGAAGATTGAGGAGTAGTTAGTTAGCCAGTTTCATTGTGTTTGTAGCTTAGATTTCATTTCTGCACGAATCCTGTTCTGAATTTCTTTTTCAGTTACTGCAATTACGTTCTTAAGTTGTTTAGCTGTAAGTTAGCTTCAATTCTTCAGGTCAAATAGTTTAGGAAGTTTGTTAGTGCTAAATTGAATGTTACTTCAGCTTATTTCTTTGCCAAAAGCTTGCGTGCCATTTAATTACCTTGCGTATCAGTCCAATTCTGAAACTGAATTTCAGTTTCAGAATTTTTCAGTTTGTTTCACTTTCGGTGAGTTAATTCAGTTAGTTTAAGTTTGTTTAGATCTTAGTTTCATTTCTGAATCTTGTTTAGCTTGGTACATCCAAATTTCAGATTGTTCTTCATTTTTAAATTCTTGCATATCAGATTTCTGCACACCATTTGTGCTGAATTTAGTTCTGTCCTGCTTATCAGATTCAGATTTCTGAAAATTGCATTAATGAATTGTGGAGCTTGAAGCTAGTTTAATTTGCAGTTAGTTTGTTTCTGAACCGTAGCTCCATATCAGCTTCATGATTCGAATTTATTGTACATGTGAATCATGCAAGTTTCAGTCCCTGCATATCAAATTTCTGCACATGTATCAATTCTGAATTTCTGAGTTCCTGCATATCCTGCGTATCAATTTGTATGGAGTTAGTTCAAGTTTTACACTCTGAAATTACTTTGCAGCTTATCTCCTTTACAAAGCATGTGGATTCAATTCTGAGTTGGTTACAAACTGCATATCTGTCTTCACGTTTCAGCAAATCCAGCCATTTCATTTCTGCACAGCCATTTCATCTCTGCAACTCTTAATTTGCAGTTGCTGAATTGTGTACCAATTCGACTTCATTTGAAGTCAGTTGCTTGCATTGAGTTTGTACTGAGTTCAGAGGTCATTTATGCAATTAGGTTTAAGTCCTGCATGAGTTTTTATTCAAAATTCAGCCCTGCACTATCCTGCTTTTGTGCAGATTCAGTTGATAAGCATTTCTTTGCTGCATATCCAAGTATTTTCCATTTTTTGCACTGTGTATCAAGTGGAATGTTCAGCTCTGAGTGGAACCAAGTTAACTAAATCTTTAGGGAGCTCTTGCCCTTGATTTCAGTTCCATCTGCTGTTCAAAATGCTATTGAGCTGTAACCCTCATTCCTGCAAGTTATTGGTGACGTTTCTGCAAGTTTAGAGTCAGGAAAAATCAATTTTCGAATAGTGGACAGCTTGTTGTGCAATCAGTAGTTTCGAGATTTCAATTAGCTGAAGTTAAACTCACTTGGCAGTTGGTATCGTGCTCGGAATAAATCTGTTTTACATCTCATTTATCTCTGAATTTTCCATCTCTACTGCTGCAGTTCAGTTTGAATGCTTGCACTTTGTGTCAAGGTTGTTAAATTGTGTGCACTAGGTATCAAGTGAAAGCTTGGCATGGCTTTTGTATCAATCCGGTTCTAGATTGCCTGCATTAGTCTGTTTTAAGTTTGAGTTTGTTGCTTCATTGCTTAGCATTTGTTTTACACTTGAAATCAGAATCAGCTTCCAAATTGATTAAGTGTTTTAATGGATTAAGTGGTCCCTTGGTCAAGTTTATTAATTGCCATAACTTTGTTTCATTGCATTCCCATTTTTGATTATAACCCAAAACCCAATTACTTATTTGAAACCCCAAAAACACAAACGACATATAAACCAAGCGTGAATCAGATTATATCAACTAGTCCCAGAGAAAAATACGACCTGTGGCCCCTATATTACATTTTCATATTTTTGATTGTAAAAGGGTTTCCAGCATTTCATTTATAAATTCTAAATTTGAGGCCCGCATTCGTGACACATAATTCAGGGCCGTCAAGGCGGCGGGCAATAATAGCCTCCTGATCAGGCCCAGAGGGGCCCAGGAAACGAAGCGCCTCGCGCCCAACCTCGTCCCTCGAGGGACGAACGGTGAGCACCTCGGCGCTTGGAGGAGGAATGGGAAAGAGGCACGTGAAACAATCCCCAGTTGAAAGCATTAATGACAGAGATTTCAACCTGCTCAGAGATACCGAGCAGTAAAAGGCAAAAAGACAAATGACATGGCATCACCGGCCGACCGGGATCCCTAGGCTTCGACAAGCCCGCCAAGAGGCTCCAAGAGGGGACTAGAACTTCCCGGCACGCCAGGCTTACTTCCACGGGCGATGGTCCAGTCAGTCGGACTTGTCGCCTCCTTCGACTAGACTTGAGGGGGACGCATATGATCCCGGCCTTGCCTACGAGTAGGTGCATAGGCCGGGCCCGCCAGCCCGCTTGGCGCCAGGAAGGTTTAATAGACAGATCAACAGCAGACTCCCCGCGTAGGTTCCCGAGCCCGGAAGCCCCCCGGAGGGCAGAGTCGAGCCAGCCACCTGCCATCCTGCTAAGCAGACGCTTAGGGAGTGTTTGGGAGAGCTTTTACTTCTTGAAAAGTGATTCTTGTAGTGATTATCTTGAAGTTAGTAAGAAACTAAAGTAAGTAGTGTTTGAAAATAGAAGTCAAAAGCTGATACAAGATAAAGTTTGAGTGTTTGGGAGAATAATTACTTCCAAGCTTAATTTTTAATTGAATGACAATAATATCCTTAAACTATATAAATTAATCATTTTTTAATTATTTAAATATAATTTCGATACTATCAATAATTTGTTCACTTAATTATTATTATATTTTAAATAGTGATATAATTATTATTATATTTTAAATATAGTATTAAAATTAATTTTTTTATAATTTGAATATTTGAAAAAATATATAAAATTAATAAAAAAAATAAAAAATAAAAAAATAATATAATTTATATAAATATAATATATATATATATATATATAAAATTCTGAAAATGAAATTTTATAAAAATATAAAATTTTATTTAAAAATATAAAATTTTATTTAAAAATAAATATTAGTACAATATGATTGAGGAGATAAAATTAGGTCAAATGACAATCAAGTAAAATGTTAAATTATTTAAGGATATAAATATTATTTTTTAATGTTATATCATAAATAAAAAAGCAGAAGCATCAAATTCTTGCTTCTAACTTCTGAGCAAAAATAACAGAAGCTAAAGCAGAATCTAGCATTCCCAAACACTCAAAAGTGATTCTGTGTAGCCAGAATCTAAAAAGCAGATAGCAGAAGCTTCCCAAACACTCCCTTAGTCGACCACACTCCTTGGCCCCTCCTCGACCTAGAGATAGGTCAGACGTCACAATCGGACGCGTGACGATTCACGCTCCATGCCAGCACACAGTCCGGATACTTAACAGAATCAGGCAGACATCCCTCGGTAAACCCTCGACCTAGGGCGTACCCTGCGCTTCCGTTCTACCAGTCAGACGCGTGGCTGCCCACGCTTACTGGCCATTACCCGACTCGGTCCCTAGCACTCGAACCCGCCAGTCGGCGCTCGGGGTACGGGCTATTTCGCCCTACACCCCCTACATCATTATATCCAAGGTACGACCCTACTAACGAGGTTCCTCACGCCTTATTCACCTCTGATATTTCTAAGCGGTTAGTCCGCCCATCCAGTACTTTAGTACTGCGCACCCAGTACTCTCGTACTGCTCGAGCACCCCGCGCCATGCCGCGCCGCTCCTCAGTGTTCCCTACGAGCTGACAGCTACCACACTCTTGTCTCATCAATACGGACAAGGGTTGTCAGCTTCCCCGGTTGTATAAGCTCCGCACTCCCCCTACCGCAGGTACGCGCGCGCAAGTCCTCACATCTCTTGACTCATTTCAATTTAGTTTCCACTACTATGCCTGCGGATACTGACTTGACCGTCGGAGTGCCTGACCAGGAAATCCCCCGGCGGGTTTACTAACGGTCGATGTTTTGCGGTGCCACGCCGGGGCGCGGTCAGCTCTCTGCCACCTCACCAATTCGTGCCACCCGGGAGGCCGTCTGGCCCGTGGGATCGCCACCCCGCTTCGCGATAGGATCAAATTTACGACTAGAACTTCCCGGCAAGCCAGGCTTACTTCCACGGGCGATGGTCCAGTCAGTTGGTCTTGCCGCCTCCTTCGACTAGACTTGAGGGGGACGCTTATGATCCTGGCCTTGCCTATGAGTAGGTGCACAGGCCGGGTCCGCCAGCCCGCCTGGCGCCAGGAAGGTTTAATAGACAGATCAGCAGCAGACTCCTCGCGTAGGTTCCCGAGCCCGGAAGCCCCCCGGAGGGCAGGGTCGGGCCAACCACCTGTCATCCTACTAAGCAGACGCTTAGTCGACCACACTCCTTGGCCCCTCCCCGACCTAGAGCTAGGTTAGACGTCACAATCGGACGCGTGACGATTCACGCTCCCGTGCCAGCACACAGACCGGATACTTAACAGAATCAGGCAGACATCCCTCGGTAAACCCCCGACCCAGGGTGTACCCTGCGCTTCCGTTCTACCAGTCGGACGCGTGGCTGCCCACGCTCACTGGCCATTACCCGACTCGGTCCCCAGCACTCGGACCCGCCAGTCGGCGCTGTGAGCACTTTCCTTGATTTTTCATTTCGTCACATTTTTGTTGTTTCCTGCATATTCAATGTTAGCTGTGTAAGATTGGTTGATAGTTGCTTGACCAAGTTTGAGAAGCTTGTTCGTCCTTTGTCGTAATATTTTGTAACTTAATTGATGTAACAACAGTATGTGTAGCTCATTTACGTCCAAGCTTAAATATCATGGTTGCAATTTTTTGCCTTCTCATTCTTGTATCATTTTTTTTAGTTAATATTTTCAATAGAAGAATGCTAGTCTCTATTTTCACATATTTAGTAATCATCAACTTTTCTTTGCCATACAATTTTCTTTACGTTATGTATTCTATAAATATTATTACATCAGATAAAATGCTAATGGATTTCTTGATGCTTGATTTGGATCTATGTGAACCATTAATAAGTATTATGGCACGTTTAACTTGCTTATGGATTTTATTGGTGTCGTTTATCACATTCATTAATATAACTTATATTATTTCACACAGAATCTCTAACATCAAATTTTTATTTTGATGCAGTGTTAAATCATGGTTAAAGAGTTTGAGAAGTTGAGCCCAAAGAAAGGTGCAGTCATAGATGTCGGTGAAGGATATTTTGATGATGATCTTACTTAATATGGATACACTATTAATTTGAGGATTGTGCGTCCATATATATTTTTTGTTTGGATAATATGAAGTTGTAACTTTTGTTAAATAGTTATATTTTAAAAAAGATTTTGGATGCTTATAATCTTTGTTTATGAATATTCATATTTACTGTTATGCATGTATTGTGTGGATATTTTCTGTATATTTTGGTAAAATAATTATATTTTATAAAAACACAACACTTTCTATCCATTTAAAAAATGTCTTGTTTATTAAAAAGACAACGCTTTTTAAGCGTTGTAAAAACATTTACCTTGTACAAAATAACAACGCTTTTTAAGCGTTGTAAAAGCATTGTCCGGTAAAAAATGACAACGCTTTTTAAACGTTGCAAAAGTGTGGTTATTGCAAAACATCAACAACGTTATTTAAGTGTTGCAAAAATGTTGTCTTCATAAAAAACAACAACGCTTTTTAAACATTATAAAAGTGTTGTCTTTGCACAAAATGACAACGTTTTTTAAGCGTTGTCTTTGAACAGGCTTTTAACAACAGTGCTTTTAACAACGCATTTTAAGTCACATAGACAACGTGTAAAAAGTGTTATTGTTTAACTTTTTTCTTGTAGTGTGCTATCTCATAAATCTTAGGGTAATTTTCGTAGGATGTAAAATATTTCACTAGATATTTTATCATGGGATTAATGATACGAAATAAATAATATTACCTTTATTGAAATAAATAATATTTACCTTTACTTCAATAATTGTTATAATATGGATATTTCATCTAATCAATATTATGATTATTTATCAACTTTTGCCTCTTACAAATTCATACCTATATAATTGTTTTCTCTTGAGAACAATTCCGGATGAATACTTGATTAGATGTCTGATTTTTCTTATATAAAAGATTTAAGACATCAGATAATTTATTTGTTTGTATTTCATCGTGAGAATAACGATACTAAATAGTTTAGATGAGTGATAATATATCTTTTACTTAAATATTATATTATTTATCTTTAATCACTGTTATATTACGAATTTATAATTGCTATCATTATGATGTCATAATCGTTAGGGATGTAAACAAACTTAGTTGAACCGAAGTTTGGGATATTCAAACTTGTTTGATAAGATAACCAAGCTGAGCCGAATTTAAACTAAATTAAGCTTTTGAAATGATTGTTCAAGCTTAGCTTGGTTTATTATTATTATTATTTTTGAACTTGAGCTTGTTTGAAGCTTAGTTCATTTAGATATTATCTAGCTCTTAATTTAAGCTAATTCAAACTTAGCTTAAGCTAGGTTCGATCTTGATTTGTTTAGATGTTATCGAACTCTTGATTCAAATTTGTTTGAAATTTTTATTTGTTTGATTAGTTATTAAATTTGATAATTTAAACTTATTTGTTTTTTTATTTAGTACGTTAATAAGAGTTTTATTAATGAATATAATTTATGAATATTCAGGGGCGGATCCATCCTTGGGTTAGGGTGGGCTCCAACTTCACCAAACTTTTGAGTTTGCTAAAAAATAGGAATGAGAAAAGAGTCTTAAGAAGAAGGGTACTACAAGAAAAAAGCTAAACAACAACCCTTTTTATGCGTTGTCTATGTGATTTAAAAAGCGTTGTTAAAAACACTGTTGTTAAAAGTCTGTTCAAAGACAACACTTAAAAAGCGTTGTCAATTTGTGCAAAGACAACGCTTTTGTAATGTTAAAAAACGTTGTTGTTTTTTATAAAGACAACATTTTTGCAACACTTAAACAACGTTGTTGATTTTTACAAAGACCACACTTTTGCAACGTTTATAAAGTGTTGTCATTTTTTTCTAGGACAAAACTTTTACAACGCTTAAAAAGCGTTGTCATTTACAATCCTTTTTAAAAAGCTTTTTTAACAAATAACACGTTTTTTAAATAGATAAAAAGTATTTGTTTTTTAAAACATAAATATTTTACCAAAACATACAAAAAAATATCCACAAACAGTAAATATGAATATCCACAAATAAAAAATAAAAGCATCCACAATCCTTTTTAAAATATAACTATTTAACAAAAGATACAACTTCATATTATCTAAACAAAAAATATATATGATCGCACAATCCTCAAATTAACTTTATATCCATATTAAGTTTAACAAGATCATCATCAAAACATCCTTCACCAGTAGCTATTACACTTTTCTTTGGCCTCAACTTCTCAAGCTCTTTAACTATGATTTAACACTGCATCAAAATAAAAATTCGTGTTAGAGATTTTGTGTGAATGAGATAAATGACATCGATAAAATCCATAAGCAAGTTAAATATTGGATCCGTGGTGAAATAGTTGTCAAAGGTACTTACTTTTCGATCCGTGGTGAGCTTTGCTGATGGCTTCTTCAATATTGGATGAACATCATCTGAGCAAGGAAAAAAAATCAGCCCTATAGCAAGCATAAACTTGTAACTAATAAAACAGAAAAGCGATTTATGAAACATGGATCTCAAAATGAAACATATAACAACATACATTTCACAATTCATATGTTTGCTTTAAATGAATGTGAAAATGATGGTCATCATTCCATAAACTTAAATCTAAATAGAATTATGGCAACCATCATTACATACCTACTCATAAATATGATCTTGTATACATTCCGCCAACTCGGACCACACCTCATCAATTTCTTCTCGAGAATACTCTACTTTTGTGAACTATGAACACACACAAATTACGTTAATAGAAAAAATAATCAAAACTCACTTTGTAAATTTTAAATAGTTTATTTCAAATAATTTGAGTTAATGCAAAATAATATTACTATTGATCGTAGTGAATCTCTCTCGATAGTTTCAATCTCTTCAATAATTTGTCTCATAAATCTCATCACATAATAACCGCATTGTTTTGCATCTTGTTGCTGAGGAGCCTATGATAATTAGAGCCAAATTGTTAATGACAAATATACACATTAAAATACATGTTAAACAAAATTACACGTACCTTTAGAGCAATTGAAAGTGCAATTGAAAGTGATGTTTTATTTCTTACTTACCCGATATTACATGGCACCAAAACTAATTGATTTGCTGATGCACCAGTTAGCCTATCTGCTAAAACACTTGCCTTTTAGTTCAACCTTTCAAGCTTACCTATTTTGTCGTGTGTAGTTTTTGCCATATGTGGGATCTTGTGTGGATTCATAAATATGAATTTCTCTTTCTTGTTATCTTTCAGCGTCTTCTTATAAAGATGCCTGACATTGCAAAGATAATAAAATTAACATACTAAACAATAATGTGAAGAAAATATAATGGTCACACATAATGTTTCAATAATGAAAATAAAATATTATCATACAATCAAAACTCTTAGAACAGGGAATTATTCTTGCATTCTAGAGTAACTGATTTGTTATCATACAATCAAATTTCTTATATTTTGATCCACAAGGAATGTCCACCTTCCATAAAACAAGAAATATAATAAGATATTCCCAAGAATTTTCTCACATCTGAATTAAACCAAGAAAGCATTGTTCATTGTTGACCATTGTTAGTCAGATATCATATAGTTTCCTTACCATTAGTCGCATGTTGACCTTGTCTAGGTCAAAAAGATAAAGATATGCATTGACTCTTATGTGATGTACTTTTCAAAATGTAACTTCATTTGCAAGTCTTAACAATATAAATATATAAATTAATCCCTTTCCTAATAGTTCAAGCTTTTAGGATAAGTGGTGTCAATCGACTTTGACATAATGTAGGATAGGAGATCAGGCTCAAATCCTAGGAAGGGGGAGTGTTAACAATATAATGTTTGTGCTACATTAGGCAATCAACTTTAACAGAAAGCAAGTACATCCCATTGCAAAAGATATCACCTAATTATTAAATCAGATAAAGAAGGAAATAAGCGTCATCGAATATAGAAGAGTATAGAACTACAAAATACTTCACAATGAATGTTACCACAAAATTGTACTGACTGCCACCATATGCTTTGCAACTGCTTGTGGACTGCAATAAATCAACAAGATATGTAAATATAAGTAGAAAAACCAAACCAAACAATGAACTTTAAAAAGAAACCATTCTTAGGATGATCTAACCCAAGAGCAGAGGAGATCCATTCTCTCATTGTTCTAGCATTCAACATAGTTTCAGCAGTGGTAAAAGTCTTTAAAACCACCACAACTGCATTCAGAAAAAGAAAATTGAGTTAAAAATATGCAATAGGATAGAACTGAAGGAGTTTTTTAAGTAAATAATATTTTTACAATTACCTAAGGTAGTTTCAGGATTCAATCCTTTGATATTTCGAGCCACATCAACTGGATCAACATTAGCAAGACTACATGAATTGTATTAAATATCAGTTACAATAGGCCATATTATTTTCTTTTTCCTTACATAGTTACAGTATCACATTCTAAATACTGAATAGTAGTAGAATTTTCAAGAAAAAAAATTATATTATATAGGTTTTATCTAAATTGTATGTGTAAGAAAACTTTCTGAATAAAATGTTAATTGGCATAAAATTTATATTGAAGTTTGTCATGTTACTGATGCAATAAGTAAGGCTACCTTAATCTGTAAGACTATCTCAATCTATGACTATTATTCCAGAACCTTAAAATTTCCTAGCCATAAGCAAGCAACATTCACATTGAAGAATCAAACAAATATTTCATAAAGGTGATTGATAGTTGTTTGCTACAACAATAATGTCATTTCTAGCACCTGGAGATCAGATAATCCCAAAAGTCCACTTATGCCTATGAACCATACTACATATACCGAGTGGTATATTTTCAGTTACTTATATCAAGCCATACAACTTGCTTTACCAATCTTAAAGTGATTTAGATCATACAAAACTAAAATTGTCATGGAAAAATAAATCATTAATATAATTACAAACTGAGACAATGAATTATAATCCTAGGCTGCCACAATGATTCAAAGTAACAAAAATGGGGGAAATGAATCATAATTTGCAAGGTCGTACAATCTTATAGTTGTGTAAAAAATAAATAGAAAATATATTTTGTTGTCCTAGAAGGTGCACCCTTAAGTCTAGATAAGTGACTTAGGTATATCAATTGGATGTGGATGACTGTCAATTCATCCAAGACCAAACAACACCAACAATCCATACATAAAAAAACCATGCACGTAGATTTCCTCTGCTCCCTTATTTTCCGATATGATAAACCAAGCCACCACAACAACCTCAGATGAAGTTGCTCCTCTCTAATAAACCCCCAATCCAGATCGATGCAAAGAAGAGAGGAGCTGCAAATAGAGGTTGATTAGGGTCGACATGAGGTAACCATTGCGTGCGACAATCGGTAGAAAACACAACCACGAAAAAGGCAGTCGGGGGAAAGAAAGGCAAAACAACCACAACACTAAGCCCCTTACCTAGTTATAGCGGAGAAAAAGGTCTGAGGCGCCAGTTCCGGCAATGGATTGGGCAAGGGCGAAGTAAGGGAAATCTCGAAGAATCGCTACGGCATCGACACTAGCTCCTGTTGATCGACGATGGCGAGGGGAGTCCCGGAAGACACCGAGCGGTGATTGTCATGCGCCATAGCCGCCCTTCTCCGACACCCACAACAATCGAAAGGAGGGATGGCTGGCTTGGCCGGCGATCGCGCGAGGCTGGGCATCGTAATGCCGATCGCACAGAGGAGAAGATTGTCAGCGACTTGCTTGCGCGAGGGTGAGGGGGCGACGCTCCAACCTTGTTCGCATGCGACGAGAGGGGAAAGGGAAGATCGCAAGGAGAGGCGGCGCCCTTCCGGCTGTCTTCGTGTGTGTGAAGGGGAAAGGTTTGTCGGCGAGGATGTATTCAGGTGGAGATGTTAGGGCACGACAAAGGGCTTTGTCGGGTGAGGAGAGGTATTTATAAAAGTTATATATATATATATATTAAATTCTAAAATTTAAAATTTTCCTTAAATAATTCTAAATTAACATATCTTGTGCTCAATCTTCCCCGTAAATATTTTTAAAATTCCAGAAAATTATTCTAGAATTTTCCATATGATTATTTCTATTCCTAACTCTTTTTTATGGTATTTATATATATTACATATATATATATATATTATTTATTGGTTTATTCATTTATTATTATTATTTTGAAAGGGGTCGACGACGAGCGGTGCTAAAGAAAGGGGTCGACAACGACCGGTGATCTACGGCGATCGACGAACCGCAGGGAAGGAGGAGGAGGAGATATCACTGGAGAAAAGGATCATCGGCTCAAAGAGGTGGGGTGTGGACCGACGGCGTCGGTGTTGACGGCGATGCGCGAGTTAAGAGATCGGGGAGGAGGAGTCAGGTCGATCGGCGCGATGAGGTTTAGGGCACGGGGACTCTAATTTTATACAAGAGGAGGAGTTAAAAACAAAATTTTAAAATCTAATTTAAAAATTATATAATTTTTAAATTCTAATTTAAAACTTATTTAATTTTTAAATTAGATAATTTAAATCTATTTTTTTCTTAAATAATTCAAAATTATCCCTGCAAATATTTTTAAAATTCAAAAAATTATTCTAAAATTTTTCATAAAGTTATTTCTAATTTTAACTCATATTTATAGTATTTTTATATATGTGTATATATATATTTGTATGTATATATATATGTTTTTATTTATTAATTAATTATTATTTTTATTTTTAATTTATTTTTTTTACACTGTATTTTACATAGACAAAACTTGCTAAAGTTTTATTATTATAGATACTAAAAAAATACTCAAACACAACACTTTTTGAAAAGCGTTGTCTTTGATCTAAAAAAAAGCCAATAGACAACGCGTATTTGAAAGCGTTGTCTTTAATAAGAAATAAAAAAACATAGACAACGGTTTTCACTAAAAGCGTTGTTAAAAAAAAAGACAATGTTTTTTTAAAAAAATGTTGTCTTTCAAGTGTTGTGAAATCATAATTTTCTTGTAGTGGGGACTCTAGGTTTGCAGTGGGTGAGGAAAAAGAGAGTAATGATATGCTGAGTGAAAAAAACAGAGTGAATGCCTTAGGGAATGAGCTGGCATCCGCGTGTAACGATCCAAGTCAGCGCCTTCGTGTGACCGAAGTCCTCCAAACCCTAAATCGAAAGATTGAGCGAAATCTTCATTTCCCCAGCAAAAAAAACTCCTCCTTCTCGCTCCTATCCTCAACGGCGATTTCGTCAGTCCCGCGTCGCCACTACATTTCCCCCTCAAAAAATGCTCCTCGCTGGCCCTTTCTCTGCTCCCGCGCCGCTCCTCCATTTCCCCAGCGCCTCTGCTCGTGCGCAGCTCCATTTTCCCCGCAAGAAAGAGCTCCTCGTCGGCTCTTTCACTGCTCTCGGGCCGCTCCTCCATTTCCCCAGCTCCTCCCTTCTCGCTGCTGGGGACCACTATACTCGCCAAGGTTCGATTTTCATCTCCCTCTTGTTCCTCGACCCGTCAAGATTCACGGATTTTGATCACACTTTTGCTCCTCCGTTCTCGCTACTTCTTGTTGCTTTGAGTTTTCACAATGGTGATCAGAGTAATGATATGCTGATTTTTTAGTGCCGTTTTTTCTGTGAAAATGTGCTTTGATTTAGTGTTGGCTTCGTTTGCTCAATCCATGGCAGACGTGCTTTGTTTGCTCATTCCATGGCAGATGGATTTAGTGTTGCCATTTTTTCCCTTCTTTTGCTCAATCCATTTAGTGTTGGCTTCGTTTGCTCAATCCATTTTTTCTGTGAAAATGTGCTTTGATTTCTCAAACCATGGCAGAGTTCTTGTTTGGTAAAGAAACAGGGAGTTTATCATCTAGGTTTCGGCGCTTGAAGCTCATAAAAATGAAAGAAGTTGCTCTGAGCTTACTATTTAGAACCCATTCTTCAATTTGTGCGTTTAAGTAACGTATTTGATACTGACACTAGATAAGCTTTCAATGCATGCTTCTTAAACCATTGATGTATATGTTTACAATTTTGTATTAATCTTTAAATTTGACTGTGTTTGCTTAACTATTCACTGCCCTTACCAACTTGTCAGCTTCCTAGTTCATATATGTTTACAAATTTGTATTAATCTTTAAATTCGAATGTGTTTGCTTAGTTGCTCATTGTGGTTCAATAAAGCTTCCTTAGCTGCTTACTGCACTTTTGAGATGAAAAAATATTGCAGGAAAAAAGGAAAGATAATTCATGGCAGCCGGCTCTTCATCGTCATCATCTTTCAATCGAAAACGCATGAATAACGAGCAATCGGATGCTCCCCGTATATTATGTTATTGTGGGTTAAGAACCATTTTATGGACATCATGGAAGGAAACCAATCCAGGAAGATAATTTTTTTCATGTCCAAAATTTAGAGTAAGTTTTTGATACAATAACATAGGTAACATCAAATGTTATGATTTTTTTAATTATTGGGTTTTCATTAAGTTTATTTCAAATTCAGGAAAAGGGATGTGACTTCTTCTTAAGGCATGACCCAGAATTGTCAGAAAGAATGAAGGAAATTATTAATAATTTGAAGATGGATAACCAAAAACTACAATTGGAGATTAGTGAATTAAAGACATCTACTGGTTACAAGGGTGCAGCTGAATATAATGATTTGATGAATGACGTTAACAACAATACTATTACTATGAAGTTGAGTGTTGAAATATGTTCACTGAATAGGAAGTTTAGAATTGTTATCTTTGTAATTGTATTTACTTGGATTATGATGATTTTAAGTTGGTTGCTGTAATTTTCTAATGCAAAAACAGATGTAATTTTAAGTTGGTCGATGTAGTTCACTGAAATATATAATTTGATGATTTTAAGTTTATAATTGCTATCTTTGTTGTTTTTGGTTTTTAATAGTATTAATTTATGTTATTCTTCTTTGAAGTAGTATGCATGCTCATACCTGAGACTTCCCAAATAGATGTAATTCTTCTTTAGTTGTATTTCTTTGATGTTTTTGGTTTTTAAGTTTATTATTGCGGTTTATTTTGTTTTTTTTCATTATTTACCTGGATATTTATAGAGCAGTAGTAAATGAGTTTTAGGCATATAAACAAACTTTTAGTTATCTTGCTTGAATTTGTTGGTATTGACCATTCTACACCATATAGCTGCTGTTTGGTACAGAAGCAGGCCACACCATTGAAACTTGAGCAGTATTTGGATCCTCCGATCCACAACTAATCTTATAATGCTCTGAATCTTCTTTACAAAAAAAATCTAATGTTGTGGTGAATGCTAAATATTATTTTATTTTGCTTGAAAAGGAAAAGGCATGAGCAGTTCGTCTGAATACACTGTTTTATGGCTTCTATATGTGATACACTAATTGAGATTTTAGACCTGATAAACGTCAATTTTTTCTTAAAAAAAATAAATATCGTGCATGCGGATTTTACGTGTTTCCAAATACATTCATGCATATGTATTTTCATGTTGGATAAGCAGTTTGTAACTTTGTTCTGTCTCTAGAAAGCAGAGTGGTTGGTGATAATGCAGAGATTAGTCATGCTAAAAGTGCAATCTTCAATAAAATTCATCAGAAAGATTATAGTGGTGCTAGGGCCCTTATTCTTGATGCCTTGAAATCATCCTTATTGTTTGATCATACCTCAGAATTGCTTGCAGTCTGTGATATTCTTTCCCATGCTAAGACATAGAGCTATCTCCTACATTATGGCATTGGTTGGTACCTGATTTTACAGCTCGACCCTTCTCCCAAGCCTTCTGAGATACATGCCAGCTATTCAATACTTGTATCACAACTGAATTGCCTAGTGGAGGTGGATGAATACTCTTACCTTCATCGACAGCAGCAGTTGTGAAAACTTAAACATAGGAGAAGCATTAATATCATCTGCACAAAAGTTTACAAAGTTCTAACCCAACATATCACCATGGAAGCAAACATAATTTAAGGTACTGCTTGAGAACGTGGGAAAAATTATAGAAAACATTCCAGATGCATTACAGAAAGAACATTACAGATGCAAACATAAAATTATTCACAGATGCATTTTGAGCATTCCAGATGCATTACAGAAAGAACATTCCAGAAGCATTACAATTCACCGATTTTGATTCCAGATGCATTACAATTCCAGATGCAGTACAGAAAGAAGATTCTAGATGTATTTTGAGCAAACCTTAATTACGACAAGTCACATTCTTTAATTCACAAATCAATACTACCAATACAATTCAAGAAGGTTTATCAAAACACAAGGCTTGATAAAGTTAAAACAAGTGGTCCACAGAAAATTGCTCCACCACGACTATGCCGATCTGCCACAACAAATTGCTCCACCACGCCTAGAAAGTATAATTATTAGAGATTAGCAAATTGATGGCTGACAAACCATTTACAACATAAACAAACAAGCAAACTTGAATGAGGATACTATGAATGGGGATATTATGAATCATCAGATTGGACATGTGAAAATGAATCAATAGTAGTTTGTGAAAATGTACATTAGCAAAAAAAGAAAAAAATTAAGGGGTAAGGACAAAAATTAGCAGTCTGACTTACAATAGCAGTTTCTAATAGCAGTTTGAAAATGTTGAAAATTAGCAAAAAAGAAAAAAATCAATAGCAGTTTGACTTACACACATACATATATCTTTTCAAGGGCATTGTGAAAATGTTGAATCAATAGCAGTTTCTAATACAATCTACAACAAAGAAGGGGTAAGGACAAAAATTAGCAAAATAATCATGTTAAAAATATAATACTGAATAGATTAGTAATCTTAATTCCAATAAAAATTCAACAAACTTACATTCTGACTGTTTTAATCATCCATAGGATTCAAATTTGATAACTTTTCTTGCCTTTCTACAACTGTAGAACACTATAGACAAAGAGAATACGTTCATCATTTGCTAATAACAAATACTAAATCAGATTTTATAAACCATAGCATAACATAAACCAAAGTAGCATATTTCCACAAATATAAACTATTACTTGAGGTATAAAACCAAACCTTTTTCCGAGACTTTGCCTTCCCCTTTTTCGCAAATTGCTCAATTATGGATTGCTTTCTTTTCTTTGGTGGACGTCCTCGAGACCTTACTTTCAATGGAGAGTGAAACTTTTGGCTCTCAATCCGTGAATTGCCATGAACCATGTTGCTAGCCTGAGCACCATCCAACGAATCACTGACATCAATATTCATAAGCCTTTCTTTTACATCTTTCAAGATCTCAGTTAAAAGTAGTAACCTCTCATCATTTTTTGACCCAAGCTTCTGTACTTCATGTAACAAAGGATGTAAGATATTATATCTTCTTCTTTCTTCTTCATGAGAACAACAATCATCATAAATATTAGTGATTCCTTGATAATCACGTTTAATGTCTTTGCGCCATCGGTCCAAAATATATTTTTCAGAAACATTATTTACATTTCTTTTGACAAGAACAGAAATCAAATGTCTACACAAAATGCCATGAAACTCAAATAGGCGACACAAACACTTCAGATGAAGCTCTAACTCACTGTATTGTACCCAATAAGAAACATCTTTTGAAGTTGCTCCCTTCTTCCCATATACAGTTTCAATGATTTCAAAAAATAATATATTCCCTTCTTCCCTCACAAATGAAGTATTGCAAAACATCAAACCTCTCATTTCATCCTGAAACAACTTGAAAATCTTATTTGTATTGACCTTTTGAAATTGTCTTTCAAGTGGACTCCCACTGATTACTGGAATCATGAAATTGAAAGAAGCAAAATCAGAATATTGTTCCTTTTCAATCTTGCTTTTCAAAGCATGGTTATATTGTTCGAGAAACTGTTTCAAAGTTGTTTTGGAATGAATATAATCATCAAAAAAAACATTCATACTATCACTTCTTTGACTTGTCGACATACCTGTCCAAAATTTATCATTGACATATACATGCATCCACTTATGACGATTTTCATACAAAGAAATCAGCCAATTATTTGTCTTCAAACTAAAAGCTTCAACAAATTGTTGCCAATTGTTATCACAATCTTCAATTGTCAAAGAATTATAAACAACTTTCTTTAGCTCTTTCTTTATCATTTTGTAGTTGGCATGACTACCAAACTTGCTTGGATTTTTTTTCATTATATGCCAAAGACATAATCGATGATTAGTGTTCGAAAATACCTCAACAATTGCATTTTCCATGGCTTTGCATTGGTCGGCGATAATACCTTGTGGAGCGCGCCCCCTCATGCAGGTCAACCAAGATTTGAATAACCAAATGAAAGTTTCGGTATCTTCCTTAGAAATCAAACCACAACCAAGCAACACAGACTCACCATGATGATTTACTCCAACAAACGGAGCAAATGACATATCATAACTATTCGTAAGATATGTAGTATCAAATGTAACTATATTAGAAAAATAATCATAAGCAGCCCTACTTCTTTCATCAGCCCAAAAGATATTTCGTATGCGAAAATCTTCATCCACGTCAATCATGTAAAAGAAATTAGAGTTTCTACTTTGCATACGACAGAAATAATTATTAAAGGCTTTTGCATCACCGTGACCAAGTCTTAATCTACGGGCTTCGCCAATATAATTTCTACACTTTCTCTCATCAAAAGATAAATTTTCATAGCCACTAGCTTCAACAATAAGTGAATGAAAACTCTTACTCAAATTTATTCATGCTTGATCATTCAAATCTAGTTTCCTCTTTGTTAGGGAATCTAAAACTTGATTGCATCTAAAATATCTTGACTTCTTTGGACTTAATGCATGATTATATTCAAGAAAGACACCATTAACAAAGCATAATCCATCATTCTGAACAATAATATTAATCTTAGCTTTGCAATTTGTTTTGCTTGAAGGTTTAGGATAAAAGGCATTTTTCACCCTAGGAACAACCATACCGTTTTTTGAGCAACCAAATGAGAAATACTTCTGCTTGCCATCATCTCCCTTTTTTTGACCCCAATTAACAAATGCCAAAGCCAACTAATTGTGCATACGATTTGTAAAATTCCCGAACTTCTTCTTCACATGAAAACTTCATCCTAAATTGTGGAGTATCAACCGCATTTGAGCTTGATGACTCTCCTAACACTTGGGAATTAATCTCCATTTCATTCTCCATTTCATTCAGTGGCAAATGAGAATTGCTTGTTTCATCATCCATAACAGTTTCAAAATCCTACAGTCACAATCATAAACAAAATAGTTTTACAATCTATAACCTCCAAAATAGTTTTACAATCAATAAACCATTACAACAAAAATCATTGTGTACATATATGATATGAGCAGGGAGTACGGTAAGCCACTGTGAAAACTCAAAGCAAAGAAGCTGAAAACTCATTGTAGTTAATCACGCCTAAACTCTAAACACAATGCTTTTGACAATGCTTTTTGTTGATAGCATTGTGTGATAACATTGTGTGATAAAAGGTTCACACAATGCTTTGTGTACAACACAATGCTATCAATAAAAAAGTAGCACGAGCAGCTAGCACAGAGGAGCAAAAGCACAAAATCCGTGAATCTCGAAGGAAAAGGAACAAAATCGAAAGTTACGTGACTAAATTCGAACAAAAGGGTGTGACAAATTCGAACCTTGATGGAGGCGCGGTCCCTACCAACGATAACAGAGGAGCTGGGGAGATGGAGGAGCAGCGCGGGAGCAGTGAGACAGCCGGTGTGTTTAGGTGCAAGAATGGAGGAGCAAACCCTAAATCGCCGGAGGAGCTGGGGAGATGGAGGAGCGGTGCGGGAGCAACGAGGAGCGGCGCGGGAGTGAACGATGGAGCAAACCCTAAATCGCTGGTGGAGAAGAGGAGCTTTTCGTGCGGGAGAGAAATGAATCGGCGGGATTGATTTTGGTTTTAGGGGTTGGCGCATTCACTTAAGATCGCTGACGTGGAACTTGACACGCTGACTGCTAGCTCATTCCCTAAGGCATTCACTCTGTTTTTTTCACTCAACATATCATTACTCAGAAAAAATAGAATAAAAAGGAGGCGTGTCATATGGATTTGCGGCCGGTTGACATAAGACAATGTTTTAAATTGAAGGAGATGAAGTGGAAAAGGAAAAACGATTTTTTTTAAAAAAATATTTTAAATTATTTTAAAAATAAGATTTAGCTCGTCAATTTATTCAATTAAAAATTGACTAAATTAAATATAAATTAATTTCTATTAAAATTAACGTAATTCTTATATTGACATGTACATTGATTTTAATTTAAATCGATTTTAATTAACATCCTAATTTTATATTTAATAAGTTGATCTATTTATTTTTTATTTTTTAATAAGTACTTAACAATTCTTGTCCCACTTTAAAAAAAATTATATTTGATATCCTTGATCATTATAATCATTTTCTATTTTTACGATAATAATTTAACAAATTTTTTAAATATAAAATTTGTTATATTAATTCTCCATAGAGATAGAAAATGAGCATTTAATATATTATATAGTCATCTATATTAAATAGAAGTTAGTTGAAAAACTTTTTATTAATGATTTCAAGAGGAATATAAAAACATAATCTTAATATTACTCCATATTGAATTGAATATATTATAGATTAAATATTTTTATTCTATATTTTTAAAATATAGTATTCATATGTATTTTTTTTATATTTTTTAAATTAATTATTTTGTTATATTAATTATAATTGGCAACTCCACTTAACTTTAAACCGTAGCTATGCCCTATGAATACTATTCACGAACGTTATTTATGAATATTTTTTTTTCACAAATGTTATTTATGAATATTAACGAGCTGAATATATATGTGTTCAAGTTTATTTATTTAGTTCAATGAACAGCTCAAACTTATTTATTTAATTAATTTTATATATATTAAACGAATATAATACAAATTTATTCTGGTTCATTTAACGCTCTAATAATAGTTATAATAATATTAAAAATAAAAATGAAACCTCATGAAGTCTCTTTTTAAAATGCCCTAAATACTTTATTAAAATCGTAATATATAATTCCAAATTATAAATCATAACTGTATTTTAAGATTAAAATTAACAAAAAAAAAGTACACAAGATAAATTCACAGCGCGAAACTCAATATGAATAACGTAACATTTCAATTACAACAATTCTCGACAGATTCACCGTGCCCCTAGATTATAATTTAGTTTGGGATGACGGTCGGTATCCAGATGATAATCGGACATATATATAAAAAATATCATGTTATTCATATTAAGTTTCACATTGTAAATTCACGTTCTCTTTCATATTTTAATGGTCTCAATCATTTAAATCATGGAACAAACAGTTTGTTCGAGCCAGGATAGGGTCTCTCGACAAGTTCTTACAGGATGGACTGATAGTTAGTACATGGATGTTGTTAGCATGATGTCTGGAGGTTAAAATTTGACAAAGCCAATATGCCTCCTTTTCTCACGTACTAGATATAATATCCGGATTAGTAATTTTCATGATTTATCTTCTTGTGTTGACCTACGAAGGGAGAGATTAAGAGGGAACGAATCGCTTTTTACCAGTAGGGTGGGTCTCTCGACAGATTGACAGAGACGCTTGGAGAGAACAAATCGCCTCGCCTTTTGCCACTAGCCACCAGGATATATCGCCGATTTGGTATTTATCGGCTAAGCTCCGAATGCGACAAATTGCTTCATTCCTTCGTCGTTCATCGGGCTTGCCAAATCCGTTCTTCCTCCTCGAGAGATCGTTAATTGCCGTCATAAGGAAATCATCTTCAAGCTTCAATTCGTGTGCGATTTTTGCCCTCTCTCCACTCCCGATCTCATGCCCCTTTCTTTTATCTATTTGGGGTCTTATCTTCACGGCTCTTGCAGGATTTTAGGTTTTCGTTGCCTTCTTAGAGGGCTATGGACCGATGGCTATGGTTCCCGGCCATAGTTCTTCTGGGTTTGTTCGTCGTTTCCGTAGGAAGAGGTAATCGCGCTTGTTGGGTAATCATTCTCGCTTCTCGGCAGGCAGAAAGGTTTTCGTTTTATTTTTGATGTACAATTGATCTAGGGTATTTTCGTCGTTGCCATGGTTAATTGGTTTTTGTGGAATTTATTTTCCTTTGCCAGTTCATTTGAATCATGTGTTTTCATCTACGTTTTCCGAGTTCCTGAAACTTTTTTTTTTGTTACAGAAATTAAGATCAATTATGAGGACGAATTACCTGTCTACAATCATACCCTCGCGAAGATACTTGTTGAATATGCTTCAGCTGTGAGTAACGATTGATAATTTCTTAATTTCTGTCGTGGAATATGATCTTTTATGTTTTCTTTCTTTCGAGTGATGATCTTCTCATATTAATCCGTTCGTCATTATGTATTACTTGGACTCTTTTCTTAATGCATGCTGTAGGTTTACATTACAGATTTGACGGAACTTTTTACATGGACTTGTTCAAGGTGTGATGATTTTACAAAGGTATCCGCTGACTACTTAGAGATTCAGATGTGCATGTTTGTGCAAAATTAAGATAGTAAGGTATACATCTCTCTTAGTTAATGCATCACTAAATTTTTGCTGTGTCAATATCCAATCAGGAATTTGAGGTGATAGAGCTTATTGTTGATATCCAAAACTGCTTACAGGTGCAACTTATTTTCATTTTGTCCTGGTTTAGTACATTTAGACCACTGTTTTTCTGACCAAAAAGACAACACTGTTTCTTATTGTTTTGAGCATTTATGCAGGCATTTGTTGGAGTTGATCCTGATCTGAATTCCATTGTTATTGCATTCAGAGGCACACAAGAACACAGGTATCTTAGAAAAAAGAGCATCCTTTCTCTGTGAGACAATTATCATTGCAAATATCAGAATAGAAATATCTGGACATGGAACTCGCATATTCATATGGTTTAAGGTCATTTCTGATATTAGTTGTCTTTGATTTAGTAGTCTAGTTTAGGAGCTTTTCTTTATGGATGTATCTGAGCTAATAAGTGTTGCAACTTTTTCTGTAATTTTTTATGCCAATTTAACACATTGTGGAGACAAGGTCACAGGCCATTGCTCAAGATCCTTCAATCAAGTACCCTTGCTTCTTCCATCCACATACACACACAAATATCTTTATCAATAGCTTATTATTGCTTCAACACTGCCCTAATTCTTAAATTCCTGATAAGTTCTTATGACTATCTTCTATTGAGCTGTGGTACAACCAATAGTTCGACTTATAGTTGCTAAATTTGATTACAATTTAGTGGTTTCTATATACCTCCCACATTTGCTTCTTTGTGCTTGTTTTGGCATTGTTGGAACATGAAGTAGGAAGCCTTGCTTATACATATAGTACAGCACAAACCCATGCCTTATTGTGAAAATATAGTTTGATATTGACTAAGTTCTTCTATGATTTGACAGATTTGTTGATCTATATATTGCAACTTGCAAGTACTCTATATTTTTTTATTGTATATACCTTATTAATTATATTGCAAATACTCTATACCAACTCATTTGCCTAGTGACCACTTTGCTTATTGCTCGCTTTGACAGCATACGAAATTGGATTGAAGATTTGTTCTGGGAGCAGCTAGATCTTAAATACCCTGGAATGCCTAATGCAATGGTCTTGAATTAATATTTCTTTTCTGACAATTATTAGTATATGTAATGGTAAAGTTTTGCTATGAGACATGCCTTATTATTTCTGTTATATTTATAGGTGCACCATGGATTCTATTCTGCTTACCACAACACTACATTGCGTCAAGGGATTTTAAATGCCCTTCAAAGAGCTATTGATATTTATGGAAATATGAGTATATTTGTTACAGGTCATTCAATGGGAGGAGCTCTGGCTTCCTTTTGTGCACTGGATCTAGCTGTAATTACCATCAACATTCTCGATTTCATTTATTTTATATGTTAAAATTTTTGCATTTTATTTCTTCTATCATTGTGAAATTTGTTTGGCAATACAAATTGGTTGCTTCACTGATTAAATTTATTAATCCATCTAAATGCAATTCTTGCTTTTGTCCTATCACTTGAACCTTGGTGGATAATGAACCTTGGTGGATAATGTTGTACATATAGTTAACTGTGTTTATATTTTAGATATGGAAAACCCTGTATGTCAGGAACTTTTCAGCTTGCACATACATACATGTAATACAGGAGGAAGTATCCATGTACGTTTAGGTTGTACATCTACACACTTGGACATGTTTACACACAAGCTCCAACTGTCATGCTTTTAGGAGCTTTGGTACAACATGCGATTAGTATCACGATTTGTTTATTCTACAAAAAAAAAAAGAAGAACATATAGCAAATGTATAATTGAGATGTACTTTCCTTACTTTAATTTGTAAGTATGAAATATTGTTATGTTGCATTGTAACTTACAGATAGATTGTTCATACCAATTGCAATATTTAATAGCATAAAATGATGAAAATTGAAAATGGTAAATAAAGAAAGAATGCTAACATAGTGTTAAAAAAAATGAAAAATGTACAGACATTTTCTGTACCAATTTTCTTATCCATGAAAAACTGACTACTACCAGACTTTCTCTTTTCTCTATTAGAAAAAATGATTAATGAGGTTTTTTCAACCTCGGGCGACCGGCCCGGCCTCACGGAAGTTTCCCACCGGCCGCCAGGGTAAATCGGGAAGCGCTCATGGTGGGCGGTCTAGAAGCCCAGCGTCCCAGGGTTCGTGCCTTATTTGGAGAAAAAATTTCTGCAAATACGCCATAGCTGGGATCGAACCGCGGATGTCTGGGATAGCGACTAGTCGCCCTACCGCTGTACCATAGCCCCACAAAGGCCTCTTTTCTCCATTAGAGGTTCTTATTTAAATTATGGTATCAGATAGATATTTGAGATAGTAACATTATAAATCAAGATGTCAATATATCAGGCAGATGATAGTGGTGTATGGATTCTACATGTTTGATGCTTCACAAATCTCTTTAGGTGTTCATGTAGTTCGGGAAGTGTAATTCAAAGGTACAAGGTTTATGGGTTGATCAATAATATCTTTACTCCCTTTTATCTTTGCATCTTTCTTCTCTCTGGTTGTCATACTTCCCTAGCCTTTACTGTCTTAGCTAGCCTTTTGGTTACTAAGAAGTTAATTAGGGCTAAACATGATTTCAAGTGTAGATTAGTATTTGTCGGCATGACTGTAACACATTGTATCTGGTCATTAACCAATACTAACATTGTGCAAGCGTGAGTAAATCTCAGTATGTTGCTCTTGCTAACACAATTTTTGTGGTATCGACCATGTATATCATTTGTCAGTCATTATCATCTAGAACCGACTGGGATAGAATCATCTTTAGCTTGTGTTTGTTGATCACAGGGAGGAAGAGCCGATACACCTACTCCCAATACTAGATATTCTAGGAGCTTTATTTAATTTATATATGAGAAAATTATAGGGTTGATCTTATTAAATGCTACAAAAATGTGACCTGCAAAGTTATCTGATTATCTCTATTGGAATATTTATCTTTAGTTAAGATGCTTGTCACATTAACTTATCGTTTTAAAATTTTAATTCAAATGACTTTTTAATTACTATAAATTTGTATTTGGAGGTAAACAAGTTAAATGAAAGAAAATTATAGAGTTGAAGCTCATTCTAGTATCACTGTATCACAGCATGCTTAGAAAGCTTGCTGAGTGTTTGCACTACAGAGCACCAAATCCCTACCATTTTGACTGTAGACCAAATTCTTAGTGCGGATTAATACTTTAAATCTCGGGGCTAACCACAGGATATGGTGGTTACAGTTTCCTATTTCTGGAACACTCCTGCACAGAATGGCATAGCCAGGAGTGTCAACTGCTTTGGGCCAAATTACAAGAGACGGTTTGACTCATATGACTGATTATATTATTATTGGAGAACACAAGAAGTCGATCACTTGTATTGGAGAACGTTGTTCATAGTCACCATCATTTAGAGGGTTGAATTGGGCTTAATATATTAATCCTAAACCTTAAAAATTACTGGACTGTACTGAATATTAACCTAAAATTTACTAGGCTATACTGGGCTGGGTTTCATATATTAACTTTAAATCCTAAAAATTATTAAACTATATTAAATATTCACCTAAAAGTTATTGGGCTGCACTGGGCTAGAGCCCAGTACAGCCCACCCCTGGCTACACCAGTGGGGCTGCACTAGCCATTTCAGGACCAGTATCATTCAGGCAAGGGGAACCTATGCTTTCCATGCATTTAATTTATCACCTTGATGGTGGCATAGCGTTCATTTACTTGTTTTGTTTTGTTTTTCATGGTGTCCGTTATCTATCCTTAATCTCAAAGGGAAAAAATGGTCATACTGATTGATAATCACCAAAAATTTCATGCAGTTTCCTACCTTATATGTGAGATTTTTTTCTTAGAAAAAGAATGTTTTAATCTAAGCATTGTTCCAGCTATCAAAGATATGCTCTCTCTACATTTTGATTGTTTCTTAGATAGGTTTAATGCAACTACTGTATTCTCACTAATTATAATGAGTTTGTACTAGTATCATCTGGCATCTGCTTTGCAGGTTAATCATGGAATGACTGACATTCAGCTTATGACATTTGGACAACCTCGTATAGGCAATGCTGCTTTTGTCCATTATTTCAGCAAACGTGTGCCACGTAGTGTTCGTGTGACTCATGCAAATGATATTGTGCCACACTTACCGCCATATTATTCTTATTTTGAAAGGAGAACATACCATCACTTCCCTAGAGAGGTAACTCCCTTCCCCAAAGTTTCTTTTGGACTACTGGTAGGTAAAGTTAGCATTACACTTCTACCTGGGTGAAATACAAATATTAATTGTCTGACATAGCCACCTCTCAGAGATTTACATAAATACATCACAGTCAACTACTCAAATTCAGTTAATTACTTATCCAGCTCTAGATACTTATAGGCAACCTTCTCTGTTCTATAAATTATAAGTTTTGAGTACATTCCTTTTGCTGCTATCTATCACAGATGACAAATATCATTGTGTGGGACAAGATAAATTAATAAGATATCAATGAACCTGTCCGTGCAGACTAACTAATTGAGGATGAATAACATTTAGTTTCTTTCACATGATTCCTTGATCATAGTTGAGATATGAATCCTGGATTTGGTTAGTGATTTCCTGAAGTTATCTTTTATAGCAAAGATTAGTTTTGCTAAACTTAGGTATGAATGTTGAAGTACGAGCAATGTTAAGCCGAGCATTCACATCTGAAGAATTCTAATTTAGATTTGTTACATGTTAATCCCCATGGAACATGCTGGTAAACTGTAGCCTTGTTGCAACCATTTCCTAGTTTGATATGCTTTTCATTATATTGTTATTATGATATACATGCAAGTTAATATCAGGTTTGGCTCCAAGATATTGAAATAGAAGGCACCACTCACACAATCGAAAAGCTGTGCGACGACTCTGGAGAAGACCCTTATTGCAGCAGGTATGCTTGACTCTTTTTTTTTTTTCCTAATAGTTTTGATCATCAGTGGTGGTGGCCGAAATGTTTATAATTCCTCCACATCTATCAGATCTGTGTCCGGAAACAGCATATCAGACCACCTCGACTACTATGGAATTGCTTTAAAAGCTGATTCTTGGGGCTCTTGTAGAATTGTAATGGGAACTCGAGCAGAAGTACAGTACAATGTCGATTACAATGGCAACATTAGGTTATCAAGGGATCCTACTGCTCAGTTTGTCAAAACAAATTTACCTGTAAACACTGAAAGTGTAGATGGCATCAAATCTCCTGCATGACCACCGTCCTCTGACCTCTTATCATGTCCAAGTGAAGGGCTGTATGTATATATTATATGGTGTGTTTTTCGTTTTTTTTTTGTTCTATTCTTTTACCTTATTTCATAAAATCTGAAAAATGTATAATTGTATATAAGCTGAATGAAATATGTCTGGACTATTTAAATTGTTCTCGCCATTGAATATGTTTTCAGTCGTCAATACTAATTCTGTGTTCAGGTTCGAAGAGTTGAATTAACATAGAATGAAATAATCATTCTTCGTAATTATTGGGCATTGTATTTCATATGCATTCCTTTCAATTTCTTATTTTCGGTTCTCTATATTAATTATCTTTTTCTAATTTCATGTGTACAACTATTTTTTTTTATGCCAGTTGTACTCATTAGTGCATTCGCAACCGTTTAATACCTTTAATATTATAACATCTACCACCTCATCAAAAAGTATGAGACTCATATGTTACATACACAGTAATATCTTCATTCTCTCATATTTGTTTAACATTCAATCCCCATTATTTGTGAGATCTATATGCCATATACACATTCTCTCTCACATATTCGATCTCATACATACATATTTTTTATTTTCAACTTTATTTACCAATTTAAATAATTATTATTTAAAATAAATAATAATAATAATTTTAAATATATTTATCATTAATTGAAATTAGAGAACAACATAAAAAAATATACTTGCATATAAATAAAAGATAACATATAAATTAACATAAAGCGAAACAATAAAATACTAATTCAGGGGTTGTTGTATTGTGATCAAATATGTTCAACTAAGTCGGCACGAAGTTGGTGATGCACATGACTGTCACGAAGTTGGTGATGCACATGACCGTTGTGTCATTTTTAATCGAATACCTTATTGTTCCACGAGATTTCCCAATCGATTGGTGGCTCTCAATTAATTGGGGAGACCTGGGGGCTATTCAAAACAAATAAAACCGATCTGATTGGTCAGTGCGACTGATCATGGTAGGTTTGGACCGATCAGCAGGAGCCTGATCGGTCTGGTTGACCGATCAGGAACTTCCCTGATTGGTCACTAGACCGATCAGGTGTTCGATTGATGTCATGTCATACACGATGAACACGTTCAAACATCTGAACACGTTCATTGCGTCAGCACATAAACGTGCTCGCCGCAACGGCTTTAACGTGGACGGTACGTTAATCGAGCGTTATAACGCTCGATTAACGCATCGTTGCAGGTGTCCTTATTCATATAAAACAAAAATATTTCGTAATGTTTTGTCTAATTTTAATTGGCGTCTCTTTAAATTTTTTAAAAAAGTCTTCTCCCATGACCCACAAACTACAAATCAACTAATAATAATAATAATTCTTTAAAATGTTAGTAATTTCTTGCATAAGAACAGAGAAAAATATCATACATACCCGTCCACATCATCATCAGTAAAAAAAAAAAACAAAGTAAATTCGTTAGTTGTTCCTTGTATCAGAACTATAAAAATATTTTAAATATTCCAACTAGCAACCCATTTATCCATATAGTTGCTAGTATTAAGGGTCACCCTACATTTTTTAAATAGCACTGTGAGAATTAGCAATTAGGTTCCTTTCAACAAATTAATACAACCTAGCATCCTGCTAAAACTTCAACTGTCTTAAAAACTTATTTAATAATAATAAGAAGAGAGCCATTTTCATGCTCACATAGATGACCATATTTTTGTTGGTATAATTATCTGTGTTAAAGTTGACTAGCTTGATTAAGTTCAAATGAGTTTGAGCTTGAATTTCTATATTTTGACAATATGTGAGAAAGTCTTAACTAAAGGTTAGACATGAAGGTAGGCAAATCTAGTTGGGACTAGATTAAATCTAAAGTGAGTTAGCTGAGAACTAAACACTTTATACGAGTGAAGTTCTAGTAGAATTAGGCAAATTTAGTTGAGAACTAGGTTAAGTCCAAGATAAATTAGCAAGGAGCTAAAAACTTGACACAAGTGAAGTCCTAGTAGAATTAGACAAACCTAATTATAAATTAAGTTAAGACCAAGATGGTTAGTTGGGAGCTAAACACTTGGTACAAGTGAAATCCTAGTAAGTCTAGGCAAACCTACTTGGGAACTAAGTTAAGATCAAAGTGGATTAGCTGGGATCTAAACACTTGGCATGATAGAAGTCCTAGTTAGGAACTGGACAAAGGAAAGTCTAAGTTGGTCAAACGTTGACCGGACACTCAGTGAAGAAGTCCTAGCAGATCAAGATTAACTGAATGCTAGGCAATGAGAAATCTCAATAGGTCACGGTTGATCGGATGTTGGCCAAGGAAACTGGAACAAATAGGATAGGGTCAGGCAATCAACGATTGGCCGTGAGTCGCGAGAAAGGCTTGATGAATCGATTGGGTAATCAATTCAGTCTTTTCCAGTCGATTGGGTGGGAGAAGCTTTTCGCGAGATCTTAGAGAGTTGGGTAATCGATTAGCTAATCAATTTAGCCCAAGCCAATTAATTGGGCAATCGATTGGGAGGCTTTTGTCACGAGAGAAGAAGAGTTGGAATCAGTTGGGTCAATTGATTCGGCTGAAGCTAATCGATTGGTCAATTGATTAAGCTATTGTTTCTCGCACATAGTAAGTTTCAGAATCAATTGTCTTAATTGATTCAGAACTTCCTAATCAATTGGTATGACTCACTAATCGATTAGGCTTTTGAAAAATAGACATTTTGCAAGTGTTAATAGGTAGATTTGAGGTGGCAGACGATTGGGAGAAGGTTGAATCGATTGGAGGCGCCTAAAAAAGGGGCTTTCGGTGCAGATTGAACAGATAGCTTGATATTCTACTTCATGCCATTTCTTGGGGTTTCTGGGAGGAAAGTGCTAGTGCATTTCCAAGTTTCAAGAGGGTGATCAAAGCAACAAAAAAGCGAGCTAAGCAAGATTTCATGAATTGTAATCGTGTTTTACGATTTTATTTGTATTTACATTGTGTTCTTATTGTATTTGAGCATGTACAAGGTTTCTCCACCTTCGGATTATTACTGAGGAGTGTGTTCATAGTGGAGTTATGCGCATGATATGGATCCTTGGATTAGTCACCTTAAGGAGGAGGATATCAAATAAATCAAAGTGTTAGCGATTGCACTAGAATAAGAAGAAACCTCTACATCTAAATCAAGTGAAAAGACATGTGCCACCCCAACAAGCAAAGGTATAACAATTTAATTATCAAAAGTAAAAGTCATATCATTTGCTTTAAGTGTAGAGGAAAAGGATATTATAAGAGTAACTACCCAAAATTAGCTAAGAAGAAAGCTCAAGCAAATGATATGACTCAAAGCAATTAATAGTTTATAAGAATTACCCCTGCAAAAAAAAATAATGACAGCGCGGTCGGCAAGAGGGAGATGAATTGCCCCTGCAAATAAAAATAGTCTTTTGTTTTCCTTAACAAAGATGGAAGTTAGTTTATAAGAAGAAATAATAATATGAAAACGAAATAACCAAAATGACAGAGGGACAACAGAATTACTTGGTTGCAACCAGCGTGGTTGCCAATCCAAGATAATGAAACAACACAATCTCCAGATGATCTCCTTGTGAGCAGAGAAGCCTCTTTACAAAGTTAGAACTCATAGAACATAGGAAAACAAGAATAAAATTCATGTACAATTCGAATTATCAAAGTAACTGAGCTCTGGAGTCTATTTATAGCCCGAGTGAAGTTTATCCGGTTGTTGACGTGACCCTATACGGGCTTTCGAGTGCATAGGAGCGCCTGACACGTGGCTCCAGGGTTGTCCTTGTCGCAATGACTGTGAATGATTAATTCTGGATAAAGTTTGACTTCTCAAGCACTTGTGTTGATTAGGGCGCTCAGGAACACGGGCACCCGATTCAATGAGGGCGCCCCTATTCATGGGTCCCCCGAGTTGACTTTGGCCAGCTCTTTACTGACTAGTTTTTCGGCTGATCTTCTTGGGTGATCTCAGGCCTTCCAGAGTTGGGCTCACTCAAACCCTCCTCCGGCCTTCTCCTCGAGTGTGCTTCCCCCTGTCTTCTCGTCCCTCGGATGTTGCACGCGTCCTTTTCGCTCCACCGGCATACTCTTCCGCAGACCTCCATGTCCCTCGGTTCCCTTCCCGTGTCATCCTTTTCGACCGTTACGTCTTCCGCTCGACTTCCTGTGCTTCTAAGCTCCTGCACACTACACAAGTGACTTCCAAAGTGAAGAAGAAGCTAAAGGAGGTCGACCTCGTGATAGAAAAGGGTAAGGAGCACATTGTGTGCTTTTCATACAACAAGAAAGGATATTATCGAAATCAATATCCATGAGGGAGAGATCCGACCAAGAACAAAGAAGGAAGCTTAAATCAAAGAGTTTCCAAGAACATTTCAAAGTACCATTAGTTATTAGTATTTATTTAAATCATGATAAAATATACGCTAGAAATAAATTTTACCATTTCAATACTATTTATCACAAAATTAAAAAACATGAAAAAACTATGACAAATTATAAATAATTTCATGATAGAACTACCATGCCTAAGGTTAGGGTAAAGTTAAGGATATATAATGGTAGACCTACAGAATCTAGGCCTAAAAGGAAAAATATCTATGGCAATAAGGGAAAATCCGAGGTTGAGGACTTAAGAATAGAGAACCAAGTTTTGAGATAAAAAATTGATAAATTGGAAAAGCCGCTTAAATAATGAAAAATTTGTTTAAAAGATCGAAAGAGCAAAACCTAAATTTTAAAAAACCAATAACCATTTAAGGGCAAAAAAAGTTTGAGATACAAACCTAAAGCCAAAATGGATGGGTCATCCTATCATAAAATTCCATATAAGTATGAAACTAAATCTAAGTCTACAAGTCAAGTCAAGGCCGCAAGGGAAGATGTCCCTAGAGTTGACCTAGACGAGACCAATGTGATGAAGGCTTCTAAGAAGTTAAGGAAAATCATTGGGAAAATATCAAAGGAAGTTATGCTTAGTGAGTACCTAGAACACCCAAGGAGCACCAATAGATTTTGACTTCCTAAGAGTGTGATCTCTATACCCTAGATGGGTTCAAAGAGTATCAATTCTAATTGGAAGGGTAGTTAACTCAACTATAATGAAGTTAGCACTTTGGGACATTTTCAAGGAATTGTGACCCTTGGAAATAAAGAGTTGATATTATAGAATCGGTGGCGTTGATAGAAGGGGAGGGGGTGAATATCGACTCAAAAATTTCTTCGGAATCTTGTCGTTCGTTCACTTGTCTTTCTATCAAAAGAGTTAGTTGATGGACCCAAAATAGACTATCACGAATGTGGGTCTCAAATTTAGATATTTATGAATGCTGGAAACCCTTTTTGCTAACAAAGAATAAAATGGTAGTAAAGGGGCCACATGTCGTATTTTTCCTAGGGCTAGTTGAGTGGTTTGACTCGATGCTTGAATTTATGTGTCATCAACTAGTTTTGGGTTTCAAGTAAAATTCGGATCTGATTTCAATTAGAAATGGAGAAGCAATAAGAAGTAAAGAAAACTTACCCAAGTGAACTTAAGCAAGGCAATAGCAACTATGAACTCAATTAATGGTGAACTCAGTTAACTAATGCAAATGTGCATGAACTTGGAAAAATAAATTCGAATTCCAATGTGAGTCTACACTACAGGTTATGTTCAATTTCATACACATCCATTCCGAGTGCTCCACTTGATACAAAAATATGCAGTCACTAAAATACTATTATGCAAAAATTGAAGCTTAAAGTTCAAAACTGCTGACTGTGAAATAAACTGAACTCGAACTCAGTACCACACTAGAAGATTTGTTGGACTTCAGGAATTTAAACTCAAAACTACTGAAATATCTGCTGAAACTTCACTTAGCACAAAACCAGAAATGACTCAAACTCGATACACATGCGCAATGCTTATGTGCCAAAAAGAATTGATGCTAAGTGCCAAGCTAATTCTAATGATTCGGGATTGAAGTTAATCAATTAGGCATGGAAAGCACAACTATGAATGCAGTAAATTGCAGGGATAAATGCAGAATTCATAATCCGAATAAAACTGATCAAAACAGGGACAAGTGCTGCAGAATTTCAGGAATGAAGTGGAGAAATCCGGCTGCTAGTTGGATGCAAAGACAAACAGGCTACTGCTGTGAAACAATTGGAGGTGAAGCAAACAATTAAAGTGCAAACTTCAAAAGCAAATAAATGTGCAGAGAGGGAATTTGATACGCATGAACAGGAATGATACGCAGCTGAAACTAAATACAGAAATTGCAATATGAAAACAGGGACAATGAATTCAGAAACTCACAAAGCGATTTAGATCAATTATACCAACCTAATATCAGAAATGATTTGGAATTGAACTAGACTAACTGATATGAAATGCAGGAACTAAAGGCTGATACGAAGGATGAAGAAAAACTGATACGCTGGAACAAAATTGGAACGCAACAATGATACGGAAGCAATAAACATAAATTAAACTGAAATTAAGTTCGATTTATCACTGAACAAAATGCCTAGCTAATTTACTTGCAGAAAATAAACCTAACTTAAACAAAACAATTAGAAAACGAAACTAAGCAATCTGATACGAATGCAGTAATGGAACAGAAATGAGATTACAGCTAATAAACGAAATTAACTAAACCTCAATCTCTCATCTCAGCTCAAGAAATCCTTGCTGTCACTCAAGGATGAGCCTCGAATTAAGGAGGAACGATCCATACAAGAAAACGAATCATCTGATACAAGATTCAGAAATGAAATGGCAGAAACGAAATCTACTGCTAATAACTAAAAATTCGCCAATTAAGCTAAGCCTCAATCCAAATCCTTGCTGTCACTCAAGGATGAGCCTCGAATTGAGGTGGTCACGCCTTCTTGGATGAAGAAATTGCAGAAGAAAACGAAGAAGAAAATCGCTAAACTACTGAAGAAGACAAGCTGCGGCGAGGAAGACGCGACAAGGCTAAGCTGCGGGTGAATTTTCCTTAAGTAATTAGCATTGGACGGCTCAGATTGATTTGAGGAAATCCAACGGCTGATCTTGCTCTGATTTGAGCCAAACTTTGAGGATATTGATCAGAGGTCAGGATCTGCCTCGTGGTAGCTCGGATCCTCCAGATGTGCAACGGATGGTCCAGATCAACCTAATCTTTGAATGGACGATCTAGAGCCCTCCGAGCTTGATCCAACGGTTGATTGAGCTCTGATTGGGATGAAACCTTCAGATCATGATCAGAGTGCTTGATCAGCCCTAACCCTAGCTTGAATGGCTTCAGATGATCCCAGATGGCTCAGATCTAGCCGCTCTTGAATCGGACGACCCAGATTAATCCGAAACTTGATAACTCAATCTGGGTCCTCTTCCGACTCAAGTTTGACCCAGTATGCCCTAGGTCCATGAACCTTTCATGCCTACAAAAATAGATCAAAAATTTAGTTGCCAAATAATCCAAATATGTGTAAATTTGTAATTAAGTCCAAAATAAAGGTAAGTTCTAAAACCTAGGGTAAATTCACAATTAAGCAAGCAAAACATGGGTCAAACATGGATTTTAGCAATTAAAATAATCAACAAAATGGTACTTATCAACTCCCCCACACTTAAGCTTGAGCGTCTCGCGAAACCACTAAGTATGTATCCCCTAGATTTTCTTAAGCATAATTAGAAGCAAATGAAAAGAAATCACCTAAGGTTGTCAATTCTCATAAATCTAAGCTCTATGGATTAGTATTTTGTCCTTAAATCAACAACTTAGCCTCTTCATCCATCATCAGTCATTGAGATGAATTTAAATCACTAGCCTTTCAAGGAAAATTTTGGTGGCTCTCTCCTTAAGTTCTAAGTTAATGATGGAAGTGGAGCTCACTCAAACACACATGCTTCTTGCACTACCATAGGCTTGCTTATTATCTACTCTCCACCATCATTCATAATTAGGATCAACATCTACAAAAACAAATGAAAACATAGAAAATGGTAAGAAGTGGAATAAAAGCCAAGGAAATGAAAAAATTGATAAAGTGGGAGACTTGGTTGCTCAAAAATGTTTCCAATGTACTTTGCTTCTGTTATCAGTCCTCTAGTGATATCAAAAGTGTGGTGGAGTGAAATTTTTGCCTTGCCCTTCAAAAATTAAATGAAAAGACCTCATTAGTTCCTTTGTGCCAATTTGCCATTTGCGTGCCAATTTCTTCCTTCTCTTTTCTCATCATTTTTTTTCTTTCTTTCTCCTTCTCTAGTGAGGTCAGAATGTGGTGATGCAAGGCTGTAATTCTGATGAGAAAACTCCACTGAATCAGGGTGCCGAAACTCCAAATGTATACCAACTTGTTTCTCTCTCAGCTTACAAACTGTTTTGTTCTTCTTCTCTCTTTTTTTTTCGGTTCTGTTTTTTTTTCTGTGTTTCATGTTTAGTTTCATGCCCAATGATTCAGATCTTGCAATCTCTGATTTCTCAAAACAATTAACATCAATTGGTACTTGCATCAATTGATAGTGGAAGAATTAAATTTTTCACTTGAAAGTTTCTGCACTACATTTTTTTTCTTTCTTTCTTCTGTTCTGATAAACATCCCAGCAGCCTTTACTTAAAACCTGCTCACCAAGAGGTTGAATTCAGCTGAAAGACCATTCTGCAAGTTCTGTCACATTCAGCTACACATTGTTGATACCAAACTGTAAAACAATTTTTGCACTTAAACTCTGATCTGTCCAGCTTAACCTTTGTAAACAACCCTTGCATTTCAACTCAGTTTTGATTCAAATCAGTTCAGCTTCAATTTCAGATTGTGTTCTGCACAAACTGTTTTTGGCACAGAATTTTTCTGCATTGGATCAGATTTTTCCAGCTGTGTTCAGCTTCTGATCAGCCTCAATTTAGCTCCAATGTTGATACACTGCATTGCATTTACATTCGATAATTTTCAGAAACCTCCTTGCAGCAGTGAAATCCAACTGATGCGCAGCTAAAAGAAGCTAACTGCCGAAATGATAAGTGGCAGGGGACACCATTGCAATCTACTGCTATTGAATTAATATGCTCTTCTTAGAATTCCAATTCTTGTTACTCTACTTGGCCTCTTCCTTCCACTTTGGCTCAGATTTCTGATTTTTGCTTCCATAACTCCTACTTCCCCATTCTTGATCCAACCATGCTTCACAACAATCTCTTTGGCACAAATTTTTCCTTCTCTTCATTTGCGTGCCAAACTTTTGTTTTCCATTGCAGATTTTTTTTTTTGCACGCTACTTGGATCTTCAACGTATGATAAGGAATCTAGATCTCCACTTGCTTCCACTTCTTCTTGTGCATTCTTGACACCAAACTCACTCACTTGGCACATGATTTTTTTTTTTAAAATGCCCCTTTGATACCAAATCTTTCCAAAACACTAGTCACTCCCCCACACTTAAATCTTTGTCCGTCTCGAGCAAAATAGCATTAAGAAATCATCCCAAGCAAACAAATCCATAGAAAAATGGGGTTAAGAGTAGGAATAAGGAAAGACAAATAGAATAGACATGATTAGTGCCAAAAATTGACATGGAAGGGTAAACAAATTTATTAACTTCTATAAATGTGATCCAATCATTGAAATATGATTTTGAAAGAACTTAAGCAAGTTCTAGAGTACAATAACATATGTGTGTCACAAATATAAGGCTAATTCTCTCTAGGCAAAAATAATCTATCTCAAGTCATCAATTAAGAATCTAAAACTAAGTAGTACTCAAGCATCCAAGATTTCATCCATTAGCTCAAATCGTAAGTTTTAACAACCAAATTTAATTTATTTTCAAAAGGTTCTAACATGCTATGGAGATAACCTAGAGGGATACATTTATGTCTACTCATGCAAGAAAAAGTGCTAGAAGAAAAGACATGGTATTTACAATGACTTTTATTCATTCTATTCTACTCATGCATTTATTAACAAGGACTCAATTTAAAGGAAAATTCTAGAAAGCATGAAAATGAAAAATGCAATAAAAGAAAATACAAGAAAAAATAATCTCCCCTTTATTTCTGGTGGACGGAGCCTATCCAGAAGTAGCCTCCATCTTGGTAGTGGAGGGGTATGAGTGGCTGAGAGAACTAGGACTCCCCCACACTTGAACTTTACAAAAAATTGCTCCGGTGGCCTAAGGCGATTTAAGTTCAAGATCCACTGAAGGAATGGAGTGCTATGAATTAGAGTAAAATAAACTCCTCCTTCTTGATGCCTTTTGAAAATTCTTCCAGGAGGCTGGAGTCTGTTC
The DNA here is from genome assembly GCA_024364735.1 of Boesenbergia rotunda. Taxonomy (NCBI): domain Eukaryota; kingdom Viridiplantae; phylum Streptophyta; class Magnoliopsida; order Zingiberales; family Zingiberaceae; genus Boesenbergia; species Boesenbergia rotunda. The sequence continues at coordinate 857,633 of JAGFNQ010001566.1, forward strand.
AGATGGAGCACCCACTCCGGAAGTCTTCTAGACCCTACAAAACAATGTAATACCTCTCTCAAGCGTGCAGGGTAAGACAAAAATAAAATAATATCAGTCTCTGCATGAAATGTATCCAAATCTGCATCATATCCAATAAAATCAAATTCTGGTATCTCAATGAATTTTTCATAAGTAATATCCTTCAAAGGTATATCAAGAAACTTATCACACCCCATGAAATCAACTTTTGGCACATCAATAGTATTTTCACAATTATTTCCTATCAAGGATGTATCAAGCAATGTGTCACAGCCAATGAAATCAATCTCAGATACCTCCATAAGTTTTTCACATTCAACCTCAGCATAAGATATAGCAAGAGATTCATCAAAATAAATAACATCAATTTCAGGCACTTCTAAAAATTTTACACAATCCACATCCACAAAAGATGTATCAAGAAATTCATCATAACAAACAACATCAATTATAGGTGCCTCTAAAATTTATTCGCAACCCATATCTACAAGAGATGTATCAAGTAATTCATTATGACCAAGGAAATCAATTTTTGGTACCTCTATTGGATTTGCACAAACAATTTCTACACAAGGTATATCAATAAATTCATCATAACCAATAAAGTCAGCATTAGGTACCTTGCTGAATTTTTCTGAACAAAGAGGAGAAATACTTACCTGAGCGTGCTGAATAATACCTGGAGGTTCTACAAAAATAGATGTATCCATAGCTCCCTCCTGGTCAAGTATATGTTCCATCTCAAGTTCAAGTTCTGGTGGACAATCAACTAAAGCAGGTGATCCTTGAGTGCTTGCTTCCACCATGCAAGTCCCTACACTTTCTGGTTCATTCTCTGAATCTTGTGGTGGTCCCTGGGGCTTAGTGCAATCCCCTACACCTGTGGAATCATCTCCCGTGCATGTTTCTCCTGAAATATCTGCAACAACAATATCAGAAAAATTAGGACTATCAATAATACTATCATCACCAAATAAAAGATGAGAATGGTCCTGTGGAGCTTCAGAATCTTCTTCTTGAGCTGAAAAATTTGGAAATGGATTTTGAGTAGGAATCTCCGGAGGAATGCATGCTGTAGGTGCCCTGATTTTAATGATTTCTTCTTCTTCTTCTTCTACCAAATTTGCAAGATTACTTGAAGAAGGACTTGGCCATGCACTAGGGTCACCTTGAACTGATATAAAATCAACTCCGGGGCTCTCAGAATTAAGAGTATCTTGAGAATATAACTGTTCTGATCTTTGGGCTTTTATCTGATTCAAATCACTAGCCAATTGTCCCATTTGCCTTCTGAGGTTTTGAATTCTTTGTTGCACAATTTCCCCAAACCTTTGTTGTTGAGCCTCAATCTCTTGTTGGTCTTGAAAAGTAGCATAAGGTTGTTGAAGACCAAGAGTAGGCTGTGCATTCTGAAATGGAAACTGTGGGGGCTGATCAAATGGTTGAATAGGCTGATTAAATTGCTGAAAAATTGGCTGGAATGATGGTTGAAATTGCTGAGAATTGTAGCCCTGGAAATCTTGATTTGGCTGCTGGAATTGTGGTGGTGAAAACTGAAATTGCGTGGGCTGGAAATTCTGGTTTTGTTGCTGGAAATTTGGATCGTATGACTGTGAATATTGAAGAGGTTGTTGAAAATTCTGTATAGGTTGAAATTCTTGCTGCCATGGCTGAGGTTGAGGCTGAAATTGGTTATTTCCCTGCTGAAAACTTACAAAAGGCTGCTAGAATTCTTGGTTAAGTTGCTGAAATTCTTGCTGAAATTGTTGGAATTGTGGTTGAAATTGTTGTTGTGGTTGCTGGAATTGTTGTAAATGTGGCTGAAAAAACTGGTTTGGTTGAACTTGATGGAAGGGTGGTTGCTGAAAATTCTGATTATCTAAACACCCTTGCTGAAACTGAAAGTTTGGTTGCTGAAAATTCAAATGGGATTGCTGGAAATCTTGATTTGGCTGCTGGAATTTCTGGAGAGGCTGAAGTTGGCACTGAGGTGGCTGAAATGTAGGCTGAATCGGCCGCTGGTAAGTAGATGAATGAGCTTTATGTCTTTGTTGGTATTCCAACACCTTAAACACATTTTCTAACCCCACCAGTGCATCTTTGAGCTCTGTATAGTCCTCTGGTGAAAACATTTGGATTTTACAGCCCTGTCACACAACAAACAAGAAAAATGGCAGCAACCGTATACAAAAGATAAAACAACAGAAAATAGAATCAAATGATATGCCCATAAGTACACAAGCAAAAATCAAACAAATCAACTAGTTGCTTCTCCGGCAACGGTGTCAAAAATTTGATGGACCCAAAATAGACTGTCACGAATGTGGGTCTCAAATTTAGATATTTATGAATGCTGGAAACCCGTTTTGCTAACAAAGAATAAAATGATAGTAAAGGGGCCACAGGTCGTATTTTTCCTAGGGCTAGTTGAGATGGTTTGACTCGATGCTTGAATTTATGTGTCGTCAACTAGTTTTGGGTTTCAAGTAAAATTCGGATCTGATTTCAATTAGAAATGGAGAAGCAATAAGAAGTAAAGAAAACTTACCCAAGTGAACTTAAGCAAGACAATCGCAACTATGAACTCAATTAATGGTGAACTCAGTTAACTAATGCAAATGTGCATGAACTTGGAAAAATAAATTCGAATTCCAATGTGAGTCTACACTACAGGTTATGTTCAATTTCATACCCATCCATTCCGAGTGCTCCACTTGATACAAAAATATGCAACCACTAAAACACTATTATGCAAAAATTGAAGCTTAAAGTTCAAAACTGCTGACTGTGAAACAAACTGAACTCGAACTCAATACCACACTAGAAGATTTGTTGGACTTCAGGAATTTAAACTCAAAACTACTGAAACATCTGCTGAAACTTCACTTAGCACAAAACCAGAAATGACTCAAACTCGATACACATGCGCAATGCTTATGTGCCAAAAAGAATTGATGCTAAGTGCCAAGCTAATTCTAATGATTCGGGATTGAAGTTAATCAATTAGGCATGGAAAGCACAACTATGAATGCAGTAAATTGCAGGGATAAATGCAGAATTCATAATCCGAATAAAACTGATCAAAACAGGGACAAGTGCTGCAGAATTTCAGGAATGAAGTGGAGAAATCCGGCTGCTAGTTGGATGCAAAGACAAACAGGCTACTGCTGTGAAACAATTGGAGGTGAAGCAAACAATTAAAGTGCAAACTTCAAAAGCAAATAAATGTGCAGAGAAGGAATTTGATACGCATGAACAGGAATGATACGCAGCTGAAACTAAATACAGAAATTGCAATATGAAAACAGGGACAATGAATTCAGAAACTCACAAAGCGATTTAGATCAATTATACCAACCTAATATCAGAAATGATTTGGAATTGAACTAGACTAACTGATATGAAATGCAGGAACTAAAGGCTGATACGCAGGATGAAGAAAAACTGATACACTGGAACAAAATTGGAACGCAACAATGATACGGAAGCAATAAACATAAATTAAACTGAAATTAAGTTCGATTTATCACTGAACAAAATGCCTAGCTAATTTACTTGCAGAAAATAAACCTAACTTAAACAAAACAATTAGAAAATGAAACTAAGCAATCTGATACGAATGCAGTAATGGAACAGAAATGAGATTACAGCTAATAAACGAAATTAACTAAACCTCAATCTCTCATCTCAGCTCAAGAAATCCTTGCTGTCACTCAAGGATGAGCCTCGAATTAAGGAGGAACGATCCATACAAGAAAACGAATCATCTGATACAAGATTCAGAAATGAAATGGCAGAAACGAAATCTACTGCTAATAACTAAAAATTCGCCAATTAAGCTAAGCCTCAATCCAAATCCTTGCTGTCACTCAAGGATGAGCCTCGAATTGAGGTGGTCACGCCTTCTTGGATGAAGAAATTGCAGAAGAAAACGAAGAAGAAAATCGCTAAACTACTGAAGAAGATGAGCTGCGGCGAGGAAGACGCAACAAGGCTAAGCTGCGGTTGAATTTTCCTTAAGTAATTAGCATTGGACGACTCAGATTGATTTGAGGAAATCCAACGGCTGATCATGCTCTGATTTGAGCCAAACTTTGAGGATATTGATCAGAGGTCAGGATCTGCCTCGTGGTAGCTCGGATCCTCCAGATGTGCAACGGATGGTCCATATCAGCCTAATCTTTGAATGGACGATCTAGAGCCCTCCGAGCTTGATCCAACGGTTGATTGAGCTCTGATTGGGATGAAACCTTTAGATCTTGATCAGAGTGCTTAATCAGCCCTAACCCTAGCTTGGATGGCTTCAGATGATCCCAGATGGCTCAGATCTAGCCGCTCTTGAATCGGACTTCCGAAACTTGATAACTCGATCTGGGTCCTCTTCCGACTCAAGTTTGACCCAGTATGCCCTAGGTCCATGAACCTTTCATGCCTACAAAAATAGATCAAAAATTTAGTGGCCAAATAATCCAAATATGTGTAAATTTGCAATTAAGTCCAAAATAAAGGTAAGTTCTAAAACCTAGGGTAAATTCACAATTAAGCAAGCAAAACATGGGTCAAACATGGATTTTAGCAATTAAAATAATCAACAAAATGGTACTTATCATTAGTACGCAGCGAAATAGTAAATAAAGATGAGAAAACACAACACTAACACGCGGGATTTTACTTAGTTCAAAACCCCCAAGGGTCAGTACGTCCAAGGCCTAAGTACGGGTAGCGCCCGTCCACTAGTGATCTCCTTTCCGAAATTTTTGGAGGCGGAGAAACCCGTCTTACAGTTTGAGCACAGACACAATAATAATAATGAATTACAACTTTTAAATAAATCCAAACCAAACAAAGGATGATGGTCTCGATCAATCTGAAACTCCGAAGCGTCGCACACTTCCTTCTGGAGCCTCCTTGATCACAGAGCTTCGTCTTCGTACTTTTACTTCGCAGAGAATGATTAAACAGATATGAAAGTTGATCATTCAACTGAGGGGTTGACACCCCATTTATACACAGTATTAGGATGCCATAGAGCCCATTGAGGCGCCTAATAACTGGTCCAAGCTGATCCAAACGGCAAACTCGACGCAGGGATAAGTTTCTTATCCCAAGCGCCTGCATTGCTTTCAGGCGCCTGGGTTCCAGGCGCCTGAATCCATTCAAGCGCCTGGGAACCTTTTTCCCAACCTCTGTTTGTTTTGCGTTTGTTCTCCTACCTTTCCTCTAATTCTTGGTACCTGCAAGACAACAAAACACATAACAAACAGACAAACAATCTTATGTCTTAGTTGATTGACAGCCAGAGCTGTTTGGTTCTGACTTTTGGATTTCAATTGAAATCCTAGGTCGAATCGATGCCTACTGTTCCACTTTCCGAGGAACGCGTCTTTCACCTACTTCAATCAGGAGAAGCTACTTTTTGCTAATTGGGACCTCCGATTGGACTTTTTCTTGACTTTCGAGAACTCGGATTTCGAGACGTCCGATCCTCGACTCGTCTCTACTTCTATTCGTGATCCTCGCTCGACAATGTCTTCTGCTCGGTGCCCCGGACCAAGACTTTGTGCTCGGCCTCCAAGACTCCCGGGTCTCAAGACGTCCGATACTAGACCCGTCTCTACTTCTGTCCGTAGTCCTCGCTTGGTAAATTCTGTTGGATCGATTCTATATGCTAGAGGGGGGGGGTGAATAGCGAATCTTCGGTTCTTTTACCTACACGGTTAATTGCGCAAGCGGAATATACAATAAAACAAAACTAACCAACAAAGAATAATGCTAACAAACCGATTTTACTTGGTATCCACCCCGGACGGGTGACTAATGTTGATGCAGTCTGACCCTGATTATTGTTTTGGTGTTGACACCGATTTTAGTTTAGGTGGATGATTATGATGATTATGATTAAATCCTGATCGGGGATTAGGCGTGATATGAAAAATCCTAGCTTGGAGGGCTAGGTGTTGGAAAATCCTAACTTGGAGGGTTAGGTGTGGAAAATCCTAGCTTGGAGGGCTAGGTGTTGAAAAGTCTTAATTTGGAAGGGTTGGGTGAAAATTCCTAGCTTGGAGGGCTAGGTGAAAAGTTCTAACTTGGAGGGTTAGGTGAAAAGTCCCAACTTGGAAGGTTAGGTGAAAAAGTCCTGGCTTGGAGGGTCAGGTCCTAGCTTGGAGGGCTAGGTTTGGAAAAGTCCTAGTTCAGAAGAGTTGGGTGAAAAGTCCTAGCTTGGAGGGCTAGGTGAAAAGTCCTAACTTGGAGGGTTAGGTGAAAATTCCCAACTTGGAGGGTTAGGTGAAAAATCCTTAGCTTGGAGGGTTAAGGTGGATGAAATCCTAGCTTGGAGGGCTAGGTTTGAGTCTCTGGATCGGTCTAGCGGCCGATCAGGGATATTGGCACGTTGCTCCTTCGTGGATCGGTTTGGTGACCGATCCAGCGATGACTGATCGGTCTGGTGACCGATCAGGTAGCGCACAGTGAGGTTGGGAACCTACTGTGTGGCTCCTGATCGGTCTGGTGACCGATCAGGGAGCAGGCCGTTGCCTCGTTACTTGGCTCTTGATCGGTCCGATGACCGATCAGGGAGCAGGCAGCTTCCTCACTGCCGTGCTCTTGATCGGTCTGGTGACCGATCAGGGAGCCCACAGTGAGTTGAGTTCCCCCGCTGATCAGTTCGTGAACGGTCTGGTGACCGATCAAAGACTTAGGATTTGATTTCCGCGGTTACTGTTCGGACCGATCAGGCTTGAGCCTGATCGGTCAGGGAGATACCTGATCGGTCTGGTGACCGATCAGGCTTCACTCTGATCGGTCTGGTGACCGATCAGGCTTGTGTCACCGTGAGAGCTGGGAATCCCAGCTAAGCGGTGGATTGGTCTGGTGACCGACCCACGAGCCCTGGATCGGTCCGGTGACCGATCACTTTAATTCAAATTGCACTGTCAGACTCTCTGATCGCGTTTGACCGTATCTGATCCTCTGCACTTAATCTCTGATGCTTGATTTTCTGTTTGATATACTGCTCTAATGCTCTGATTAAGCTGCAGGTGACAGGGAAAGATTTAAACACTCAAGGAGAGTCAATGGAGGCCTTTCCTTGGAGCAGGTTTGTCCGTTTTCCATCTCAGGTTGCAACGGCCGGAGCTGCAGACTGGAGCTGCTGACTGGAGCTTGGCTAAGGGAAGCTTAGGGAGTCCAGGGAGAGCTCAGTGGTAGCTGGCGTTGGCAGGTGAGCAGCTGGAGGCTGCAGGGAGATGGTGTCACCTGGTGCTTAGTGGAGAAACAAAAGGGCGCAAGAAAGCTTCGTAGAAGCAGAGTTTTTGAAAGAGCAGAGTTCACAAGACGATTTCTGGCTAAGTTCTTGCTGCGCGATTGTGTTCTCCACATCCTTGCTTGCGTGTTCTGTGATCCCATCATCTTGAGCAAGCAACTGTAATCAGAGAAGCAACCATCCCTTGCTTGAGCACTTGGAGGAAGGAACAAGAGGCTTTGAGTCCGACAACGAGAAGACACGGAGAAAGGTTTCTTGCGTGAGATCATCGCTGGGTGGAGCTCGGGAGAAGCTTGCTGTGTTCTTGTCTTTGCTAAGTGCTAAGTACGATCTTTCTTGTGTTTCATTGTGCTTAAAACTATATCCTTGATTGAAACGCTGTGGACAGGTTACTCCACCAAGAAGGAGGTTGCTTTCTATCCGGTGTTCACCGGGGCTTGATCTGCCGACGATCAAGAGATCGCCCACCTTACGGGCACGCCAAGGAGTAGGGGCAAGTTATCCCCGAATCTTGTAAACCCTCCTTGTTAGCGATCTTGCTAGTTGTGTTAGTTTGTTTTTGTTTTTTATTTTTCTGCATACTCTGTTTTCGATACTTTCGCTGTGCTACTAACAAAGTGAAGTGTAGAAATTCAATAAGTGCTTAAAGTCCAAGTGATTGGCTATATTCACTCCCTTCTCTAGCCATCCGGGTTCCAACAACTAATCCAAGAATCCGTCGGTGGATCACTCCCCGGATAACCTCCGGCTAGTTCTTGTCGCTCCTTGTGGGTGGAGAAACCTCGCCATAATCCCAAGCAAACCTCTGAGCACAAAGACTACTATTTGGCCTTTAACCAAGACCAAATTCGTCAAAAGTCTCAGCCCTCACGAAGTCCTCTTTAAAAAGAACTTAGTCTGAAACCCTCGCCACCAGTCGACTGCCCATTTACCAGTCAACTGGTCTAGCCTTAATTGCTAGCCAACGACTAACTCAACGGCTATATTTCGGGGATACCAGTCGACTGCCATTTTACTAGTCGACTGGTCCAGCCCCGAAATCATTTTGTGAGTTTTATCAGTCGACTACCCCACTCACACACCTAGGGTTTCCCTTCCCGAGTACACTTCTCTTAGCACTCGACCCCTAGGATTTCCCGAGTACAATCACACAGCACTCGTACCCTCACGACTCGACTGACTTCTCATCAGCAGCCTCGACTATTGCCTTCGCGCCCTCTTCATCTTCGGCTCCCGTCCCTCCGATGCACGCAAGCCTTCAGCTTGCGTTCATGCCATCCTTCACGCATGCCTCGAAGTCCGCACCCCTCAGCTCATCGTCCCTGCTCTTCAAGGTCCCTCAGGTGCACACAAGCCTCCAGCTTGTCTCCATGTCACCCTTCACCGTACCGAGGCCGTCCAGCCAAGTCAATATGTGTAAACCTGCACAACCTACACACTCAACATACACATATTAGAACACAAGGGAAACCTAACTTAAACCGTTTGCCCAAACATCAAAATACTTGGTCACTCCGGACCACATATTGCCTCAACAATCTCCCCCTTTTTGATGTTTGACAATACGTTAAGTTAGGGAAAACAAATAGTATAGAATAGCAAAAACAATGCTAAACACACAACTGGACTTACACTGCCAAGACTCCATCTTGGACTTACACCGCCAATGCATATGCAATGCATGGATCCTATTCCAAGACATCCCACACCTAACCCTTCAAGTTAGGAATTTTTCACTCCTAACCCTCCAAGTTAGGACTTTTCACACCTAACCCTCCAAGTTATGACTTTTTCACACCTAAATCGGGCTTTTTAAAGCTTCTCCCAAGCTCCCCCTTCACTGGACTTACAAAGGCTTTTTAAGAACCTCTCCAAGGTTCCCCTTACGCCAAGAATGGAGCAAACATACTCCCCCTTAATCTCAGCTCCCCCTAAACCTAGGGTTTCCCGCAAAGGCGTGTTTAGTTTCCCACTTAAACCCAACACTCCTCCCCCTTTGCCATACATCAACGAGACCCCAATAATATCCCAATTATCGGTTCTTTTAATCCCTAATGGTCCTAAACACAGGGGGGGGGTGAATATAGCCAATCAGTTGGACTTTACGACTTAGCAAATTTCTGCACTTAAGTTGTTAGTAGCACAACGGAAGAAACAAGGAACACAGTAAAGTGCAGAAATGCAGAAAACCAAAACAAACTAGAACCACAAACAAGATCGCTAACAAGGAGGGTTTACAAGGTTCGGGGATAACTTGCCCCTACTCCTTGGCGTGCCCTTAAGGTGGGCGATCCCTTGATCGTTGGCAGATCAAGCCCCGGTTAACACCGGATAAAAAGCAACTTCCTTCTTGGTGGAGAAACCTCTCCACAACGTTTCAATCAAAGATATAGGTTTAAGTACAATGAAACACAAGAAAGATCTTACTTAGCACTTGGCAAAGACAAGAACACAGCAAGCTCCCTCAGAGCTCCACCTAGCGACGATCTCACGCAAGAACCCTTTCCCCGTGCCTTCTCGCTATTGGACTCGGAACTTCTTGTTCCTTCCTCCAGGTGCTCAAGTAGAGAACGGTTGCTTCTCTGATTTCAGATGCTTGCACAAGATGGAACTTCAGATCACGCAAGCAAGTTGTGGAGAACTCATAGGCGCAGGAAGAACTCAAGCAAAAACTGTTTCGCGAACTCTGCTTCAACGAAGCCTTCTTCCGCCCTTTTGTTTCTCCACCAAGCGTCAGATGACACCATCCCTGCAGCCACCAGCTGCTCACCTGCCAACGCCAGCTACCACTGAGCTCTCCCTGGACTCCCTTAGCTTCCCTCAGCCAAGCTCCAGTCTCAGCTCCAGTCTGCAGCTCGGCCGTTGCAACCTGAGATGGAAAAACGGACAAACCTGCTCCAAGGAAAGGTCTCCATTGACTCTCCTTGAGTGTTTGAATCCTCCCCTGTCACCTGCAGCTTAATCAGATTGTTAGCACAGCATATCAATCAGAAAATCAAAGATCAGTGAGTGAGCGCATAGAATCAGATATGTTCAGAGCGTCTGACAACGCAATTTGAATTAATGTGATCGGTCACCGGACCGATCCAGGGCTTGTGGGTCGGTCACCAGACCGATCCACTGCTTCGCTGGGATTCCCAGCTCTCACGGCAATACACGCCTGATCGGTCTAGTGACCGATCAGAGTGAAGCCTGATCGGTCCCCAGACCGATCAGAGTGAAGCCTGATCGGTCACCCAGACCGATCAGGTCTAATGAACAGTGATCTCGGAAATCAAATCCTAAGTCCCTGATCGGTCACCGGACCGTTCAGGAGCTGATCCGTGGGGGAACTCACTCACTGTTCACTCCCTGATCGGTCACCAGACCGATCAGGAGCAAGGCAGTGAGGAAGCTGCCTGCTCCCTAATCGGTCACCGGACCGATCAGGAGCCAAGCAACACAGCAATAGCCTGCTCCCTGATCGGTCACCGGACCGATCAGGAGCAACACAGTAGGTTCCCAACCTCACTGTGCGCTCCCTGTTCGGTCACCAGACAGATCAGACATGGCTGGATCGGTCACCAGACCGATCCACGAAGGAGCAGCGTGCCAATATCCCTGATCGGTCACCAGACTGATCCAGGGACTCAAACCTAGCCCTCCAAGCTAGGGTTTCATCCACCTTAGCCCTCCAAGCTAAGAATTTTTCCATCTAACTCTCCAAGTTGGGAATTTGCACCTAACCCTCCAAGTTAGGACTTTTCACCTAGCCCTCCAAGTTAGGACTTTTCACCTAGCCCTCCAACCTAGGACTTTTCACCCAACCCTTCCGAGTTAGAACTTCATCCAACCTAGCCCTCCAAGCTAGGCACCTGACCCTCCAAGTCAGGACTTTTCACCTAATTCTCCAGGTTGGGACTTTGCACCTAACCCTCCAAGTTATGACTTTTCTCCTAGCCCTCCAAGCTAGGACTTTTCACCCAACCTTTCGAATTAGGACTTTTCCAACACCTAGCCCTCCAAGCTAGGATTTTCCACACCTTGTTGGGACCGGGTGCATGTTGATATGGATGCGGGTTCGTAATTTTAAAATTAATTACGTGCAGCGGAAGGTTTAGCATAAATAATTTCACAAATTATTTAACCACACATCTAAGCATGCAACCTTATATTGTGTAGACATGATCATACATTAAAATTTTGCAGAAAGTAAACTAATTTACTTAATACCTCGCGTAACTCGAAGGAAGGGACGAGATCCAACCGTAAGCGTCCCTTGGAAGCTCCGCCTCTATTCGCGTCCACTCCGAGTTTTCTTCGGGATGACTTCGCAAAGCCATGAGTTTCGTGCCGACAAGAACTACTAGATTCTCCAAAGGCACAACAAGAATACCAAGAGAGAGATAGGAAGACTAACTACCAAACGAAGAACGGAATCAAGATTCCGGGAGGAAGGAAGGAGTTGCGCCCGCTTCTTCTTCTTCTTCGGCAGCTGCTTGGTGGATGAAGCTCACGGCAACAAAGGGGTCCTCCTTTTAGGGCCGGCGGCACTAGAGGAGGGAGAGGGAGAGAGGGAGAGAAGGAGAGAGGGAGATGGCTTATTTCTAGATCTCTTAGATTAATTTTCAAGCCTTGCCTTGGTTCCTTTATATGGTAGTCTCTCAATCGCCAAGTCTCCTTTTTATGGAATAAATTTTCATAAGAAATTTATCATATAAATTTTTCTATGAATTATTCCATCATGCCAAGTTTTTATCATAATTTAATTTATAATAAAAACAACCATGTCTCCCTTTTTATTATGGAATAAATTTTCACAAGAAATTTATTATATAAATTTTTCTTATCATGGAAAAATCAATTCATAATTGATTTTATAAAATAAAATAAACTATTCAAAGTTTATTTTAATTTCCATAAAAATAATAAACCAAACTTCAGTTTATAAAAAAATTATATATATTAACCATAATTTTATAAAACAAATCACGCTCGGTTTATTTTATAATTTGAACCAAACAATTTGGTTCTCCCCTTTTAATGTGGCCGGCCAAACAAAGAGGGCGGGGACCCTCTTTGGCCAGCCAAACCCAAGCCTATACCATACGAATTAAACTCATTTAATTCGTCCAATAAGTCTTCAAAAGACTTAGCCATTTTATGCTTCCGATGCGTCTCTGAAAAATTCAGATTTGACTTATCTCTCTTGATCGAAAAATCTAATTTTCAACTCGTTTTAAATCCCTCGGATTACTCGTAGTACGTGTGACTAAATAGGCTTTCGATTTATATTGGCCGTCTATAATTAACCAATTATAGAACGATCATGAGTGGCACCTAGTAGTACATCATGATCCCCAATTAATCAAAAGATCAACGGTTGACCTCAGAAATTATTCTGAAACCCTTCAGCAGCTATACTGAATCGTGCCCCATTCCCTTCACCATCTTATACCCACTTGGTTCAGGACACGGTCTATGTGTGTCAGTCCCCACTAGGCTGACTACGTCACACCTAGCCCAACTAGTGTCTTTCTCGCCTAACGGATTCTAATTACTCTCATGTTTCTGAGAGATTCATACTCTGAACATGTGATGCTCTGGCCAGAGGCTTCGAGTAACAATCCGACGATAGACCTTGGGTATACATCTCCTCGCAAGGAGTGGTGAATCCTTTGTAGGCTGTTCAAACATCTTCGGGCACTTCGGCTTATACCCAACCATCCTGGGTCCACACCTCCTTAGAGATGCTTGCTTAAGATGTCAAAGTATAAGTCTCCATGACCAAGATGACTTGAACACCGCAAGTCAAAGGAACATCGCACTTAAGATGCAGTAAGAACTTCATTGACATATCTATATGTAGATTACCATATAAAGTTTTAGAGCCAGTCACTCCAATGAACTAGTTCCCTTAACTAGCATTCATGTTTATCTCCGGACATCCCAATGTCACCAGCCAGTGAGAATCAGCTGATTAGAGAATAACCCATGCTAGTCTCAACAGAATTGATAGTGTCCGTATTTATCAATTCATCGACTAGGGACAATTTCAATACTTCACAATTGCACATGTAGAGATAATCACTAGTTGTGAATTCATCACAAATTCTCTCATGCTGTGAATTGTATTGCGGACATTCAGTAAATAAGTTTAAGATCTCAATCAAATACACAAACATGTATACTCAAATAGTGAATATTCATTTATTAAAATAAATGATTACATTCATAAGGCGATTGCCTTAGGATACTTCTCTCACAATACTAACAAACTCCCACTTGGCCTAATGCCAATCGCTACGGTATCCAATACCACAGGCTCTAACATGACCCTCAAACTTGCTTTGAGGCAAGACCTTAGTTAAAGGATCCACTAAATTCCTTTCAGTGGGAATTTTCTCAATTTGTATATCATTCCTACTTATAATCTCTCTGATCAGATGATAGCGGCGAAGAACATGTTTGGATCGCTGATGAGACCTTGGTTCCTTTGCTTGTGCAATAGCTCCATTGTTGTCGCAGTAAACCGGCACTGCTTCATCAATGGTTGGAACCACACCAAGTTCTGAGACAAACTTCTTGATCCAGACTGCTTCCTTTGTTGCTTCCGAAGCTGCAATATATTCCGCTTTCGTGGTAGAATCCGCTACGGTGTCTTGTTTGGAACTCTTCCAACTTATTGCGCCTCCATTCAAAATAAATACGTATTCGGACTGAGATTTGGAGTCATCCTTATCTGTCTGGAAACTGGCATCTGTATACCCATGTATTACCATATCACCTTCTCCATATATTAGAAACACATCCTTAGTTCTTCTTAAGTACTTAAGGATTGTCTTGACAGCCGCCCAATGATCCATTCCTGGATCAGACTGGTATCTGCTTGTGACGCTCAGAGCATACGATACATCGGGCCTAGTACATAACATAGCATATATGATAGATCCTATCGCGGATGCATAAGGAATCTTATTCATGCAAATCCTCTCATCTTCTATGCGCGGACACATAGACTTTGAAAGGTTGATCCCATGCCTGATGGGAAGGTAACCTTTCTTGGATTCCGACATGCTAAACCTTTTTAGCACTCGGTCTATATATGTAGACTGCGAAAGACCAAGCAATCTTTTTGATCTATCTCTATAGATTCTAATCCCAAGGATATAGGTTGCTTCTCCCAGGTCTTTCATGGAGAAAGTTTTGGACAACCAAATTTTAACCGACTGTAAGACTGATATATCGTTTCCTATAAGTAATATGTCATCGACATATAATACTAGGAATACGACTGCACTCCCACTAACCTTCTTGTACACACAAGGTTCGTTAGGATTTTGTGAGAAATCAAACTCTTTGATCGTCTCATCAAAATGGATGTTCTAGCTCCTGGATGCTTGCTTCAGTCCATATATGGATCGTCGAAGCTTGCATATTTTGGTTTTATCAACCGACGTGAAACCTTCAGGTTGTATCATGTATACATCCTCAAGCAGGTTTCCATTAAGGAAAGCTGTTTTCACATCCATTTGCCATATCTCATAATCATAATGAGCTGCTATGGCCAGGAGCATCCGAATGGATTTAAGCATAGCTACTGGCGAATAGGTTTCGTCATAATCAATTCCTTGTTGCTGACGATATCCTTTTGCCACTAATCTAGCCTTAAAGGTAACAACATTACCTTCCATGTCGGTTTTCTTCTTGAAAACCCATTTGCACCCTATGGGCTTAATCCCTTCAGGTGGGTTAACCAAGTCCCATACTTGATTTTCGTACATGGAATCCATTTCCGACTTCATGGCTTCAAGTCATTTGTCCCTTTATGAACTTTTCAGAACATCATCATAACTGATAGGTTCGTCGTTCGATTCACTTACGAGAAATCCGTATCTCTCTGGAATATTGCGTGTCCTATCAGATCTACGAAGAAGTGGTGTTGTTTTAGGTTCAACCTATAGCTCATCATTATGAGTTATTGGTTGTGGGTCTAGACTAGGTGTCTCTGTAATGTCTATTGGAGTTTCTTGAACTTCTTCAAGTTCAATACTACTCCCACTGTTTTCTTGTAAAAGAAATTCTTTTTCTAGAAATACAGCATGCCTTGAAACAAACACCTTTTGTTCCAAGGGATGATAGAATTGGTAACCCTTTGTTTCCTTAGGGTATACAATAAATAGACATTTATCAGACTTAGCATCCAATTTGTCTGATACAGTCCGCTTCACATAAGCAGGACAACCCCATATCTTAAGGTGAGTTAAGTGAGGTTTCTTACTATTCCACGTCTCATATGGAGTAGTAGAGACTATCTTGGTCGGGACTCTGTTTAGCAAGTAAACAACTGTCTTAAGTGCATAGCCCCAAAAGGATTTTGGAAGAGTTGCATGATTCATCATAGATCTAACCATGTCCATCAAGGTTCGGTTACGCCTCTCAGATACACCATTATGCTGTGGTGTATACGGCGGAGTCCATTGAGACAATATCCCATTGTCCCTAAGATAATCTTGAAACTCTTGACTTAAGTATTCACCACCCCGATTGGATCGAAGTATCTTAATACTTTTGCCAAGCTGTTTCTCTACTTCATTTCTGAACTCTTTGAATTTCTCAAAAGCTTCAGATTTGTGTTTCATCAAGAACACATACCCGAATCGTGAGTGATCATCGATAAAGGTAATGAAGTAGCTATAGCCTCCTTGTGCAAGAGTTGACATTGGTCCACATACATCAGTATGTATTAGACCAAGCAATTCTCCCACTGGATTACCTTTTCCGGAAAAGGGTAATTTGGCCATCTTGCCTTTTAAGCATGATTCGCATGAATCAAATGAACCGGGTTCAAATGATTCCAGAATTCCACATCGGTATAATTTGGTCATGCGTTTCTTACTTATATGGCCAAGACGACAATGCCACGTATAGGAGTCTATTTGATTATCTATTCGAGCACGTTTGTTGCTAACTTCGATATTGAAAATGTCACCGGATAAATCTAACGTGTAGATACCATTGCACAAAGTTCCGGTCCCATAAAGAACACCATTTAAAGTTATGTAACAACAATTGTTACTAAAAGTTAAATGATAACCCTTTTCATTTAAGCATGAAATAGATACAATGTTCTTTATTAACGAAGGAACAAAATAACAATTATCCAATTCTAAGACAAGTCCAGTAGGGAGCTTTAGCAAATATGTTCCGATGGCAACAACAGCAATCTTTGCTCTATTTCCAACTCGCAAATTCGCTTCTCCCTTGACGAGTCTTCTTCTATTCCTTAGCCCCTGTATGTCATTACATATATGTGAGCTACACCCAGTATCAAGTACCCAGGCAGTTGAGGAAATAGAGTGACATTCAATAACGAAGATACCTGAAGAGGATGGGGCATCGGATGCCTTCTTCTTCAAGGACTCAAGATAAACCTTGCAGATTCTTCGCCAGTGACCCTCCTTGCCACAGTGATGGCAAGTGCCTTTTGGGGTCTTTTTGGCCTTTTTCTTCTTTCCCTTATTCTGTTCCTTGGCCTTCCTCTTAGAGCCTTTCTTTGAGGAACCAACTAACAGTACCGTCTTCTGATCCTGCTTCACAGAAGGCTCTATAGTCTTCAGCAGGTTGAGCAACTCAGGAATGGTAGTCTCCAGCTTGTTCATCCGATAGTTCATCACAAATTGTGAATAACTTTTGGGCAAACAATGCAGAATTAAGTCAATACTTAGTTCATGATCCATTGCAAATCCGAGTGTGCTTAGTCGTCAATGTACCCACATCTTCAACATAACTGTGAGACAGAAGAGCCTTCCTGCATCTTAGAGGTGAAGAGGAGTCTGGAGACCTCGACCTTTCGGATCTCGTCTGCTCGTCAAACAGCTCATGAAGATGGAAGATGATGGTATAAGCATCCATATGCTCATGCTGCTTTTGTAGTCAGGTACCATAGCGGCTAGCATGATGCAACTCGCAAGTTCAGAATCGGTCACATGTTTCTGATAGGCACTAACTGGTCTGGAGTTGCATTTTCGGGAGGACGGTTGGGAAGTTGATCTTCATGGACATAAGCAACCTTTTCTGCCTGAGGACTATCCTCAAGTTTCGAAGCCAGTCCATGAAGTTTGCCCAGTCAGCTTATTGGTGTCCAAAATGGAACGCAAATTCAGAGAAGACATGATCAAGTGATTATCCTAGAAATACAAATTGAGCTTATGTGAGAAAAATGATAAAGAATGCATCAAACATACATTAATTAAATCCTATTATTTTTTCGAATTGAATAACCCTTTTTATCAATTCGGGAGATCGTAGGAACATCTCCAAATAGGTTGATATCCAACCATAGATAAGAACAACCATGGCTGTGGCCATCAAGTTATTCTTAGCTATGAAGGTAGGTAATTATACCGATTACATATCACATATATGTAACTATCACTTTATGCTATCAACTAATTGAATGTTTGCATAAATCATTGGGTTGTTAACTCATTAACAAGTATGCAACAATATACATAGCACCCAACTGCACCTCTCTTTACATCGACCTTGGCTGTGGCACAACAAATCGATGCTCCAAGCT
>JAGFNQ010001567.1:0-19910 GCA_024364735.1 Boesenbergia rotunda
AAACTCTTATGGATGATGCACACTCTTAAAGACTTCCAGCTTGACTACAATCAAATCCAAGTCTTCATTGATAATATAAGCTCAATTAATCTAACTAAAAATCCAATCCAACACTCCAGAACTAAACACATAGAAGTTAAACACCACTTTGTAAGAGATCATGTAGCCAGGGGTGAAATAGTCCTTAAGCATATAGACTCTAAATCCAACTTAGCCGACATATTCACTAAACCCCTACCTGGTCTGAGTTCAGCTCATTAAGAAGGCAATTAGGATTATGCTGGTAGAATAGGTTACTCTACTTTTGGTTTCTTACTGCTTTATTTGATTTGAAAAATCAATTTTTAAAATAATTTAAAACTGCTTTACTTGATTTCAAAATCAGCTTTTACTTAGTTTGAAATTTTTTTAAAAATAAATTTTTCGACTTAGTTTATTTAAAACTACCCCCTTCAAAACTAGGGTTTTTTCGCAAATGGACTTAGCCTAGGCCCTAACCCTAGAACTGCCATGCACCTATAGATTTAGAAGTCAGCATCTCACAAGCACCTTAGGGTACTGTTGATGATAACCTAGAATGGGTTGAGATGCTTAGGTCTTTGCCTTAATTTAAGATGCTTTAAGTCAGTGCATCTGCAGTAATTGGGGCCACTAAATACAACTTAAACAGTAATCAAGTTAAGTGTCAAGTTTAGAAATCTAACTTGAACAGAACACTTAACTCGACTAACCCTAGCGAAAATTACTGTTATAACAGTTAGTAAGTAGCTAATTGGGTTAGACAGTCCCTACAGAGATGATTTAAATTGGTTTGATTCAGTTTATCTTGCATTGGTTCAGTACAACACATTAATTCTTTTTTTGCAATTTATTTATGCAATTTATTTATTTTCTTTCTGCTATATTACTTTGTTTTTTTTATATATGGCAAAGGGGGAGAGATAGGAAAGGAGAGAAGCGTTAAATTTTTTTTTGAAAATTCAAAATTTCAAAACTTTATCCTTTCTTAAAAAAGTACTTAATCTATTTGTTTTCAAAAGTACTAAGTTTTTCTCCAGAGTTTCTCTAAGTTAAGCTGCTTTCAAATTTTTTTAGTACTTAAACTTAAAGCTGCTTTCAAATCTTTTTTTGGTACTTAAACTTAAAGATGCTTTCATCTTTTTTTAGTACTTAAACTTAAAGCTGCTTTCATCTTTTTTTGGTACTTAAACTTGAAGCTGCTTTCAAAGTACTTAAACTAAAGTCATTTTCAAAAATCTTTTTAAACACTTAAAATCAAGCTGTTTTTCAAAAAAAAATTTGTACTTAAAACTTAAGCAGTTGTAAATTTTGCTAAGTACTTATCTTAAACTTAAGCTATGGTTCCAAAAAACTTAAAACTTCAGAAGATGGTTCTTTTCTACTGACTTGAAATTTTTAAGTGTAAATCTTCAAAAGTGTTTAAGTGTTTAAGTCTAAAGCTTCTTTTGAAAATTGTTCTAAGTATTTGAAAAATTAATTGCATCTTTAAACTTACAAACCCTACGAATTTTTGAAAAACCTAGGGGGAGATTCCTTCCACGGGGAGGAAACTAAACTTTTATATCATCTGCTCTGATTAACTTAACTTTTTGAACCGGGTTTCCATAAATCAAAAAGGGGGAGATTGTTGGTGCAGACAGCACCCAAGTCGAACCTATGTTTTGATCAATGGCAAAGGGTTTAAAAGTTAAGATGTTTTGTTTTTCTAACATACTCTTTGAGTGTGCAGATTAAAGTCCTAGCGAAGGACTGCTAGGCACCTAGCGAAGGACTGCTAGGCATCAGAACCCTATGACCCAGCGAAGGGCTGCTGGGCACCTAGCGAAGGGCTGCTAGGAGTTAAAGACCTAGCGAAGGACTGTTGGGCACCAGGCAAAGGACTGCCTGGAACTAAAGACCTGGCGAAGGACTGCTGGGCACCAGGCCAAGGACTGCATGGAACTGAAGACCTGGCGAAGGACAGCTAGGCACCTGGCAAAGGACTGCTGGGCAAAAGTCCAACCGGAGGAGCCGGTTGGCATCAGGTAAATTCTCCTGAGAGGAGTAGGTGAGGACGCGTTCCCCGTCGAGGAAACAGTAGGCGTCGGTTCGACCTAGGGTTCCATTTTGGAGACCCAAAGTCAGAACCAAGACAGCTAAGGCTGTATAAACCTAATACTCTATTGCTTCATATTGTTTTGGACTAACCCTGGATGTAGGACCGAAGGAACGTGTGTCTGCAGCTCAGAATGCCCAAAGGAGAGAGGCAAGTAGCTGAGCAGGGCGCCCCCAGTCTCCCGAGCGCCCCCAAGGCCAATACAAAATAAGTGAAGCAATGAAGTGCTTCAGTAGCTTACTGGGCGGGGCGCCCCCATGCTCCCGGGCCCCCCTGCGTCCCAGGCGCCCCCAGTGCCCAGGGTGCCCCGCGCTTAAGCCAGCGAAGCGGATAAACCTCATCCAGCCGAGAAGCTCGCTGAAAGGGTCAACCAGGGCGCCCCCAGCATCCCGGGCGCCCCCATAGTCAATCCTCAGCCCTATTCGAGTGGGATAAAGGCTGACCGAGACAATTCCGGATCAGTTGACACATGGGGGGGCGCCCCCAACATTTAGGGTGCCCCGAAGTGCTATAAATAGCACCCAACACCAAGGCTTCTCAACAAGAACTTCTTCCAACGCTTTCACGCTCTTCTACTCGAGACGCTCTGCTACAGAAACCTCCCAACTCGAGATACAAGCGCCGACGACGTCCCTCTGCTCCGAGATACATTCCACACTGGACGTCGGTAACGAAGAGCTGTCTTTTTCTTTACTGCACTATTATTGTAATCATCCTTCTGTAAACTGTTTTGCGCATATAGAATTACCAGCAGTAAACGGTCAACGACCGTGGGCCTTGGAGTAGGAGCCGACCGCGACTCCAAACCAAGTAAAATCTTGGTGTTTGCGTGTTGTTTAGTTTTAATTTCCGCTGTGCATTCTCTATCTTACAATCCGAAACGTTTTACGATATTCAACCCCCCCTCTATCGTTTTCTCTCGATCCAACAGATGTGCCCTGCTTCTCCCAAGTCCTTCATATCAAACTGTCTAGACAACCATACCCTTACGTCTGACAACACTTTGACATTGTTCCCAAGGAGCAAAATGTCATCTACGTATAGTACAAGAAAAACCACTACGTTTCCGTCACATCTCTTATTACACATGACTCATCCGAACTTTGAATAAATCCATAGGACTGGATTACCTCATCAAAGCGGATCTTCCAAGATCGCGAAGCTTGCTTCAATCCATAAATGGACCAATTAAGCTTGCACACTAGATGCTCTTTGCCCTTCGCAATGAATCCCTCTGGTTGCTTCATGTAGATGGTCTCCTCAAGACTTCCGTTAAGGAAAGCTGTCTTGACGTCCATCTGTCATACCTCATAATCCATATGAGCGGCAATAAATAAGAGAATCTGGATAGACTTAAGCATGGCTACCGGTGAAAAGGTCTCCTCATAATCGATACCCTCTTTCTGAGTATACCCTTTCGCAACAAACCTTGCTTTGAAGGTCTCAACCTTCCCGTCTGATCCTCTCTTTCTCTTATAGATCTACTTGCATCCAATGGCTTTTACACCATTGGGTGATTCTACTAGCTCCTAGACGTGATTAGAATCCATAGATTCTATCTCAGAATTCATTATCCTTTGCTAAGAATCTGCATCTTTATCTTGGAGTGTCTCGTCATAGGTCCAGGGATTCGACTCATGTTCACCAGGGACCAAGTCTGAAGACTCTCCCAAGAACATGAATCTTTCATGTTGTCTAACAACTCACCCACTGCGACGTGGTACCACCTATGTATCTTCTGTGACATGCGGTGCAGTGACTTGTGGTATATCCTCTTATACAGTTGGTACTAAGGTCAGAACGTCCCCTCTTAATTCCTCAAGAACAAGTCTTCCTCTAAGAATCTGGCATTCGTGCTAACGATTACCTTCTGATCCTTAGGACTATAGAACAGACCACCCTTCGTCCCTTTAGGATAGCCTACGAACAAGCGCACTTCTGTACGAGATTCAAACTTATCAGTATCACCCTTTACCACATGTGCTAAACTACCCCAAATTCGAATATGTCCTAGACTAGGCTTTCGCCCAGTCCACAATTCTATGGGAGTAGAAGGGACTGATTTATATGGTACCATATTCAGAATATACACTGCCGTTTCCAGAGCATATCCCCAGAACGAATCCGGCAGCTCGAAGTAGCTCATCATCGATCTAACCATTTCCATAAGAGTCATATTCCTTCGCTCTGCCACACTGTTATGTTGGGGTGTACCGGGTGCAGACAATTGGGACTAAATCCTAGCCTCTGATAAGTAAATCCTAAATTCTCCCAAGTGGTACTTGCCACCACGATATGATCATAGTATCTTGATACTTTTACCTTGACGTTTCTCCACATCAGCCTTGAATTCTTTGAACTTATCAAAGCATTCAGACTTGCGGCGCATCAGGTAAATATATCCATACCTTGAATAATCATCTATGAAAGAGACGAAGTATTCAAAGCCACCTCTAGCCTAGATAGACATAGGACCGCACAAATCAGAATGAACCAATTCTAACATATCTTTGGCTCTATACCCCTTGTCCTTGAACGACCTCTTGGTCATCTTACCTTCCAAGCAAGATTCACAGGTTGGGAAGTCTTCCACCACCAATGAACTCAAGGGTTCATCGGCTATCAACCTCTGAATCCTACTAAGGTTAATATGACCAAGCCTAAGATGTCAAAGATATGTTCGGTTCACTATAGAAGGTTCCTTTCTCTTATTTTAGTGAGATGATGAGCTATTAACTACTATTTGCATCATGGAAGATTTTGTTGGACCGAAGAAAACGATAGAGGGGGGGTGAATATCGTTAAAAAACTTTTTGGACTTAAGAAAGAGCAAATACGCAGCGGAAAGAAAATAGAGTACGCAAGAACACAAGTCAATTTTTTACTTAGTTCGGAGTCGCGGTCGGCTCCTACTCCAAGGCCCACGGTCCTTTACCGTTTACTTTGGGCAATACTATAATCGCAATAAAAGATTTACAAGTTCAGTACAAGAGTATATCAGGAAATTGAAATTGCTACACTTTTCGTTATCGACGCCCAAGGTGGGTCAAATTTTGGAGCAGAGGGTCATCGTTGGCGCTGGGATCTCGAAGTCAGAGTTTGTCGGGGAGTAGCGCTTGAACGAAAAGCTTTGGAGCGTTGAGAAATAGTTGTATTGAAGCCTTGGGGTCGAGCCCCCTTTTATAGTGCTACTTAGGGCGCCTGATCCGTTGGGGGCGCCTGGCACGTGCCTTCACCTACGAGAACCTCAATCCACAGCTTGGTCAGCGCTTATCCCCTTTGATTCGGCACCTAGTCTGACTGGGGTGCCCGGGACCTCTCGGGCGCCTAGGTTGACCTGGTCCAATGGCTTCGTGGCAGATTTGCTTCGATGATCGCTTTGGCTTTGACCTTGGGCGTCCGGGACCTCCTGGGCGCCTAGCCCAGTGTGGTTTCGAAGTAGTCTTGCTTCATTGATTTTCTGGCCTTTTACCTTGGGCGCCCGGGTCCTCCCGGGCGCCTAGCCCAGTGAACCACCCTACTCCTTTGGGGCGTCTTGAGCTGTAGAAATACAATCCTTCGGTCCCTGAAACCAAGGTTAGTTCCAAAACAAACCAAGTAAGATTGTTAGTCATTATTTACAGCCGTAGCTATCATGGTTCTGACTTCGGGTCTCCCAAATGGAACCCTAGGTCGAACCGACGCCTACTGTTCCCTCGACGGGGAACACGTCCTCACCTACTCCTCTCAGGAGAGTTTATCTTTTGCCAACCGACTCCTCCGGTTGGACTTTTGCCCAATCCACCTGACCAGGTCTTCATGCCCAACTTCCGGTCAGGTCTTCTTGCCCAACTTCTGGTCAGGTCTTCGGTGCCCAGCCCCTTGCCAGGACTTCTTGCCCAGTCCTCGACCAGGACTTCTTTACCCAACCCTTTGCCAGGACTTCTTGCCTAGTGTGCCTAGGACTTCTTCCTGCACACTCAGTGAACAAGTTAGATAACAATAACATCTTAACTTCTGAACCCTTTGCCATTATCAAAACCCAAGTTTGACTTAGGTGTTATCTGCACCAACAATCTCCCCCTTTTTGATTTATGGCAACATGGTTCAAAAAGTTAAGTTAATAAAGCAAGTAAATAACCTTAATTTCCTCCCCTGGAAGAAATCTCCCCTGAATATTTCAAGAATACGTGGGGCTTCTGAAAATATTTCTAAGTCCTTGTCTATCATAAAATGAAAAGATTTTTCAGGTTTTCAACACTTAGAAAATTTTCAAATAGGATTTTCAAGTTAGAAAAATTTTCCAAAATATTTTCGAGTACTTAGAAAATTTGCCAAACATTTAGTTTTAACACTTAGAAAATTTTCCAAAATAATTTTGAAGTTAAGTACTTAGAAACTTTTCAAAACAATTTTAAAGTTAAGTACTTAGAAACTTTTCAAAACAATTTTGAAGTTGACACTTAGAAAATTTTCAAGACAATTTTGAGGTTAACACTTAGAAAATTTTCAAAACAATTTGAGGTTAACACTTAGAAACTATTCAAAATAATTTTGAATTAAGTACTTAGAATGTTTTTCAAAATATTTTTGAATTAAGTACTTAGAAAGTTTTTCAAAACATTTTTGAGTTACTTTACTTTACTTTTTGAAAAAGAAGATAAAAGTTTTTGAAAAAAATTTAGAAAAAAATTTTATTTCTCTCCTTTCCAATCTCTCCCTCTTTGCCATATATCAAAAAAAATATAGCAAAAAAAATTGAGTAAGGAAAGTAAAGTGCTGTATTGAACCAATTCTATGCATAAATTGGACCAAATTAATTTAAATTTTCTCTTTCGGGTCTTGTCTAACCCAGTTAGCTACTTACTAACTGTTATAAACAGTAGCTTTCGCTGGGGTTAGTCAAGTTAAGTGATCTGATCAAGTTAGATTTTCTAAGCTTGACACTTAACCTGATTATTGTTCAATTGGTATTTATTGCCCCAATTACTACAGATGCACTGACTTAAAGTATCTTGAATCAAGGCATAGACCTAAGCATCTCAACTCAGTCTAGGTTAACAATCAAAAGTACCCTAAGGTGCTTGTGAGATGCTGACTTCTAGATCTATAGGTGCATGCAGTTCTAGGGTTAGGGCCTAAGCTAAGTCCATTTACGAAAAAGCCCTAATTTTGAAGGGGGTAAGTTTTTAAAAAAACTATGTTGAAAATCATTTTAAAATTAAAAAGAATAAATGATTTTGTAAATAAATTTAAATAACAAATAAGAAATAAAACAGTTTTGAACAGAAACCGTAAGTAGAGCAGTCCTATTCTACTAAGCATAACCCTAACTGTCTTCTTAGTGAGCTGAACTCAGACTCAGGTAAGGGTTTGGTGAAGATGTCAGCTAAGTTTGACTTTGAGTCTACATGCTTAAGGACTATTTCACCCCTGCCTACATGATCTCTTACGAAGTGATGTTTAACCTCTATATGTTTTGTCCTAGAGTGTTGGATTGGGTTCTTAGTTAGATTAATTGAACTTATGTTATCAATGTAGACTTGGGTTTGGGTGTAATCAAACTGGAAGTCCTTAAGAGTGTGCATCATCCATAAGAGTTGTGCTACACACTCTCCTAAAGCAACATATTCAGCTTCGGTTGTGGATAGAGCTACGCAGTGTTGCTTTCTACTGCTACTACAAGAATTTTTGCAATCAACAACGCCCAATCGACAACGCTTTTTAAAAAAAAACATTGTCTTTTTTTGTTTTACAATGTTTTTAGTGAAAAGCGTTGTCTATGTGTTTTACTTTTTAATAACGACAACGTTTTATAATGATGCGATGTGCTTAGTGTTGTGGTTTCGGATGAAAGACAACGCTGTTACAAAAGCGTTTTTTAAAAGCGGTGTCGTATTTCCCGCTAAAATAAAAAACACATCCCCTCCCTCCACCTCGCTCATTGCCAACCCTCGGCGGCTCGCGAAAAATCTCTCCGCGCTTCTTTTCTCCGCGAAATATCTCCCTCCACCTCCCTCCACCTCCCTCATTGCCACCTCCCTCGTCCTCTCCTCTCCACGGAATGTTAAGGGTTTTTGTTTTCTAAACCTATCCACCTCTTTGTGCTAAAACATTCCCGCACGAAATTGCCGAAATCGCTAAACACATCCTCGCTCCATCTTCGCACGAAATCGCCGCACATCCTCGCTCCATCTTCGCATGAAATCGCCGCAAATCGCCACTTCATCTTCTCCGCACAAGCATTTCCTCTCCGAACACAGTTCGCACAAGGGTTTCCTCGCCCCACAAGAAGTTGGCACAAGGGTTTCCTCGCCTCTCCATTTTCGTGCCTCACAAAGGTTTCCTTGCTGCAAAGCCCTCACGGTCAGACCTAATTAAAACCCTAGGCATTTTCCAGTTTAGGGTTTCCGAAATCCTTAAGGTTTCTGAAATCCTTAAGCCTCTAGCAGTGGATTAACTGACAGGCGCCCAGCCCCTCTCCGCTGCAACCTCGTCGGAGTTCCTTAATAGGCTCACGGTATGATTGTTTTTGATCAGGGTACTAGTTTGTGACTATTTTGTTAGAAGATTTTTTTTTGAAGTAGATTTGTCGCGATCTGCCATCTATTTAAGTTTCTTCATGGATTGCATAGGAAATATGGTGACATTGTTCGCCTTTGATTTGTCACTTGCCGTTCCGTGATTTTTGGGGATAAAACCAAAGACGAACTTCTGACTTTTCTTGAATTTATTTCCCAGTGTGCAATTAAACTTTACCGATATTTAGAGATGCTATGCGGGTATTTTGCATATAGGAATTGACAAAATTAGGGTTGAAGGAGTAAGCAAAGTAGCGGATGAAGTGAAATTAATAGCCTAGGGTCTCCAATGAAGGTCTCAAAAGACTTCCTATGAACTGACATGCTTATGAAGTCTAACCTAAGTTTTATATACCCAGTGATTCTCTGAACTGAACGGCAAAATGTTATCATCCCTTGTTTCTTCTGCATATCAATCATTGGCCCATACTATATCAACTTGTTTTAGTCTCACAGAAGGATTTAACTTACTGCATTGATTCATAGTTTCAGGTTATCTTCTATAATTAACTCGCACTCAAGATTTTGGTAATATGGTGTTAAAAGTTTATTTATTATGTTGGTCATGATATTTTGCTATAAAACAAAAAGGGCTACTAAGGTTCACAAGTGAATCCTAGTAGGAAGTCTTCATTTGTGGTGGAGTTGTCAAATGGTCTGACATCACGAGCTAGATTTTGAAGGTTGACAGGGATACAAACCTTAAACGATGAGTACCATGCCATGTTGATGTGGGGATGATGAAATGGATAATGATCAGTCACTCTTTTCTTCAACTGGTTTGATATCCCTGAATATTTAGCTATTATGCAGAACACTGTATAATAGGCCAAAATTTTCTGAATTCAATGTTAGATATTGAAGCATAGCTTCTATTAAAAGACCTTTTAGTTGATATATTAAGAATTATCATCCTCTACTATCATCTTCTACGTGGAGATGGAATCAACCTAGCTATCTAACTTGTTTACATTTGATATTATTAGAAGCCTGGAAGGAAGAAGTTTGAACAACCACAAAAGAAACCTAGTTTGTCAACAAGTGTCCCAAGATCATTACATATGTTATATTGTTACAGTAAGCATGCTCTAGATGGAGGAAGGTGTATAACACTGCGTTTAGATAATGAAGTTTTTGATGAAGATTGTGAACTTTTTCTGGACCTTGAGGATATAAATTCTTTGTATCATTTGGAGCCAATTTCAGTAAATTTGATCGTTGCCTACATATGGTAAGTGAAATTATTTAAGCAAGTTCAGAAACATTTTCTTCACAGATGATGTTTTATATTCATTAATGAAACATTATGAGTGATCCTTATGTTTGCTTTACATTATTGTTTCGTATCTTAATTTTATTTTCTTTGCATTGATAGGTGTCTGTAACGCCCCAAAATTTCCATTTTTAGTTCATCAAGTCCTTGAAAGTAGTTAGAAATGGTTTAGAAATATTCTAGATATTTTTAGGGATTTTTAGAATATTTTTATGGAATTTTCCGAGTCCGTTTAGTATTTTTGGAAAAAGAAAAAGAAAAATAAAAAAAGAAAAATTAGAAAAACCACTTAAAGGGCAGCCGGCGTTCGAACCCGCGACCACCACGAGACCAAGGGAGTGCGCGACCAGCTGGGCTAGGGTATCAAGCACAGAAAAGGAAGGAGAGACCTATATTTAAGGTGTAGTTAGGTTAATCCGCCCCATAAGTATAAATAGGTAATTAAAGAGAGAAGTTTTATTTTCTCTCAAACCCTCTCCCTCTCCCAAGGTTGCGCCGACCCCTCTCCCTCTCCTCTCTTGTGCGCACGCCACATCAAGCCCTAGAGGGCCGGCCAAGGCTTTCTTCCAAGAGATATTCCTATATTCGGGATCCCCGCGACGAGAGGAACGCGTAGGTGCGAAGAATTCTCCGAGATCTTAAGTTTCTACCGAGCTCTATACGTCAATCTTGGTTGTAAGTCCAAGATATCAATGTAAGTACTGCTCACCTGCAGTAAGAGGCGGTTTTTCCGCGAGAATTTCCTTTAAAAGTTTTTAAAAGTGATATTTCCTTTTTGTTTCAGTTTTTGCATGTAATCTTAGTTCCTTATATGCTTGTATATGTTTGATAAGCACCCTATATGAGATTAGGGACCAAGAAAAGCTATGAGAAAAGAAAAGAGAAGATAAAGATAAGAAAAGAAAAGGCCAAGGCCTTAAGAAATCCCGAAAAGTCAAGACTTAGGGATTTTAGCACGCAAGGTGCTCCAGAAAATGCCAAGGCATTTACAGATAAGAAAGAAAAGAAAGAAAAGCTATTTTATTTTTCTAAGACCAGTACCCGGCGTCCAAGGGCGTCGTTAAAGAAATCCAGGTGTCCAATTCCAAGGTCTTGGCCCTGGTAGACCAAGGTCTGCTCTATTATGATTGGTGGCTCGCTACCCCAACCTTTTAGGGAACGCGCATCAGATGGTACTTACGTCTTCAGTGGATCCAAGTGATTAGTATTTTCAAGTATATGCTTTAGCAAAGTTTTCGAAAGTTTAAAGAGTTTTCAAAAAGTTAAAGAATAGCTAAAGATTCAAGTTGAGCCAAGAAAAGTAAATTGAGATTTATTATTGCTTGAGTATGCATGTGTTTTGAGTTATACATGTTCTTAGTTTTCTTTCAAGCATATTAGTATCTCATATGATGTTCAGTTTGATCTAGAAGCATGTTTGCATATTTCGAGTTTTTGTGAGCTAGATAGTACTTACTAAGCTTTTTGCTTACTAGTTGCATTTCCTCTTATTGCAGATAAAGGTAAAGGCAAGCAATTCTGAAGGAAGACGACGAGGCGGTGCTGAGTAGAGTGTGTGTGGTGGCTGATTATGGAGAGATCTTTGGCACAAGACAATTTAGTTATTTAATTCACAACGTTATAGTTCATTCGAATTTCAAGTTCTTGTTTTATGGAGTTTAACGAACGTTTAGGTTTTGGATAGTTTTACGTACTCAATTTCTTAGAGTAAAGATTCCATGTCATTTCTTTTAGCCCATATATTCTTATGATTGCATTGGATGAGTAGAAATGTGAATAGTTGGAGATATTGATACTTTGTTAGAGAGATAGATGCATGTGCCAAGATAGTATCAATTTCTTCTTTGAATTAAGTTTCATTGCTTAAATATGTTTAGAAAAGTTGCATTCACATTTCATAATGCTTTAGCAAGGTCATAGAACATGTATTTGGTGTCATGAATGTATAGAAGTCAAGATTGGTACAAACTTTAGTGTTAAAGTTCATATAACTTGAATAGTTTATTTTCTTCCGCAAAAGTCCAAATTTCAAGTTTATAGATTAGTTTTGATTGGCTAAACTCATTTGAAAACTGTCATAGAGTGTAGAAATGGCGTCATGATTCCATATGGCTCGAAATTACAGGTTTGGAGGAGCTGTGAAGCAACTGCCGAAACCTGAGTTTTCTGAATTCAGGCCTACCAGTCGACTGGTACAGTACCAGTCGACTGATACCCGATTGTGGTGTTGGGCGAGGCAAGCTTCAGAGTGTACCATTTGCGAGCTTTTGAGATAGACAGTGTGATATGTTATTATGCATGATTGCTTAAGTTAGAATATAATTGTTAGATGAATTTAAAAGTTTAAAAAAAAAAGATTTCCGCATTTTCAGTCATGTATTAGAGTCGAGAAGTAGAGAAATGTAACGATCCGTCTAAGGCAGTAAGAAGGCGGGTCGCTACAGTTGGTATCAGAGCAGTTCCCATTCTCCAGCATCACACACACATCAGCATCAACCTTGCCGTCTTCAAGTAAGAAAGCTTTAAGTTTCAGTTTTTCTATTGCTCCTTTACTTAATTGCAGTATAGAGAAATGCTTAAGTACTTACTCATATGTGCATAGAACAAGGAAGCATGTTTAATACCTTAGTATCACGGAATCATGTTTAATCCCTAGAATGGATATTAGAGAAATGCTTAAGTACTTACTTGATTTGCCCAAAAGTAAGTTTTGGGATTATGGCACGCAAGGTGCTTGATAAAAGTTTTGAGTAAGACCAAGGTCTTACTAAGCCCTAGAACGAGTTCTAGGACTAAGAAATGAGATAAGAATCAAGACCAAGGTCTTGTTATATCCTAAAGCAAGTTTGGGAACATTACCATTAAGCGTTAAGTTATACATTTGAGGACGTCCTAGAAAGGCCCAAAACGAGGAGCAAGCTCCTAGAGGGCAAGAGGCAACAGAGTCAGTACCCCCACCAAATCTCTTAGACGTGGTGGCTCAGTTACAGAGACAGTTAGCAGAACAACAGCAAGTTATTGCCACTAGGATGACTAACCAGCAGGTCGTTATTATTACCTCGCCGGTGGCGAATGTAGTGGCACCAGTTGTGATCGAAGACCCATCGATTACATTTGTAGTCCGGCAAGGGGGGTAAGGCAAGAAGCGTACCCCATTCAGTAGAAGAAACTGAAGCCAGGGAACTTCCCAGGCACAAGCAAACCATGGGATGCTTAAGCATGGTTCAAAACGTTGGAAAGAATAGTAGGGCTACTGGACTGGCATGAGGTAGAGAAGATAAAGTGTGCATCTTTCTGCCTTACGGGAGATGCTAGAATATAGTGGAAGGGAGTCAAGGCTAAGAAGATAGTCAACCAGATGAGCTGGGCAGATTTTGAGCACGAGTTCTATAAGGAATTCTTCCACATGAAGGTTACCAACAAGCACTTCGAGGACTTCATGGAGTTCAGACAGGGTAGCCTACCAGTGGGAGAAGCAGTTGCAAAGTTCAACAGACTAGCTCGCCTCTGCCCAGAGCTAGTCAGCACAGAGAAGGAGCGAGTCAGACTGATGCTTCGCATGCTGAACCCGGAGATAGCACTCAACGTGAACAGCGGGATGCACCGACCCCAGACCAGCGAGGAGTTGGTCAGTAGTGCTCTAATCTCAGAGCACTACCTGAATAGCATCAAGGCACAGCAAGCACAGCAGAAGCCAATCCTGATTGAGAACAAGACAATAGGAGGCCAGAAGCCTCAGCCAAATAGCCAGAACTGGAAGAACAAGAACCACAAAAGGAAGCAGTGGCCTGGCAGCCAGAAAGGAAAACCAGAGAATAAGCAAGCTAGGTATCCACCTTGTCCTAAGTGTGGGAGGAACCATCCAGGAACATGCCTTTTGGGTGTAACTGGATGCTATTCATGTGGACAAGAGGGACACAGATCCAGAGACTGCCCAAACAAGTTTAAAGTACTTCCTCAGCAGTCCGTTCAGTATGGAGGCCAGCCTCAGTTACATTACATGCCTACTATGCTGGAGGGACCTCAGATCAGTCAGGGAGGATTGGAAGCAGCACCAGTTCCAACCAATGCCAGAGTCTTTTCCCTCACGAAGGAAGAAGCTGCCAGTGCCTCCACGGTCGTAACAGGTCAAATAGTTATTTTTCAGCATTTAGCTACTACACTGTTTGACACTGGGGCGACCCATTCTTTCGTATCAGTACCTTTTGCTAGTAAGTTACAGGTGCCTACAGAGAGTTGGGAGTCTAGATTCCTGACAACTCTCCCTTCAGGGGAAATCATGGAATCCACCCAGCGGCTCCGGGCTGTGCCAATCAAGATTTCAGACCGAGAGCTACATGTCAATCTGATAGTCCTTGCGATGCAGGACTTCGACATCATATTGGGCATGGATTTCCTCAGTAAGTACAGCGCTTCAGTGGACTGCCGTAGAAGGAAGGTGGTTTTCAGCCCAGAAGGGGAACCACCATTCGAGTTTCAAGGAGCCCCAAGGAGGAAGACTCAGAAATTTCTCTCAGCCTTGGCAGCCCACCAGATGCTAGAGCAAGGGTGTGCTGGTTTTCTTGCACACGTAGTGGACTTAGAAGCAAAGAAAGTACTCAAGTAGGAGGATGTACGGGTAGTCTGCGAATATCCAGAAGTGTTCCCAGAAGAATTACCTGGACTACCTCCCAACCGAGAAGTGGAATTCGAGATCGAGCTAGTGCCCGGTACCGGTCCGGTCTCGAAAGCCCCATATCGTATGTCTCCAGCAGAGTTAAAGGAATTGCAAGAGCAACTCCAGGAGCTACTAGACAAGGGCTTCATTCGCCCGAGTCATTCACCCTGGGGAGCTCCTGTACTATTCGTCAAGAAGAAGGATGGATCCATGCGTCTGTGCATAGACTACAGAGCTCTGAATAAGGTAACCATCAAGAATAAGTACCCCCTTCCTAGAATATATGATTTATTTGATCAACTCAAAGGGGCTACAGTGTTCTCGAAGATAGACCTGCGTTCTGGGTATCATCAGCTAAAGGTTAAAGAAAGTGACATCCCCAGGACGGCCTTCAGGACAAGATACGGCCACTACGAATTTGTAGTAATGCCTTTTGGAGTAACCAATGCTCCAGCAGTCTTCATGGAGCTGATGAACCACATCTTCAGGGAGTATCTCGATAAATTCGTCATTGTATTTATTGATGATATTCTCATATACTCACAGACTCCAGAGGACCATGCTACACACTTGAGGATAGTGCTGCAGATCCTTCAGCAGGAGAAGCTCTATGCAAAATTCTCAAAGTGTGAGTTTTGGCTAGATCAGGTGACCTTCCTAGGTCACATTGTATCCAAAGAAGGCATTCAAGTTGATCCAGCCAAGATAGAAGCAGTCAGCAACTGGTGTAGACCCAAGAATGCCAGTGAGATCAGAAGCTTCTTAGGCCTGGCAGGATATTACAGAAAATTTGTGGAGAACTTTTCCAGAATAGCCTCTCCTCTCACAGCCCTGACCAGAAAGAATCAGAAGTTTGAATGGTCAGATAAATGCGAGCACAGTTTTCTAGAGCTGAAGAAGAGACTGACCAGTGCTCCCATCCTGACTGTTCCAGAGAGTGACAAGGCCTTTGACATCTACAGTGATGCATCCAAGATGGGCCTTGGAGCTGTCCTCATGCAAGATGGTAAAGTAATAGCATATGCCTCCAGACAGCTCAAGGACTATGAGAAGAATTACCCTACCCACGACCTTGAGCTAGCAGCTGTGGTTTTTGCACTGAAGCTTTGGAGACACTACCTGTATGGAGTGCAGTGCAGAATCTTCACAGACCATCAGAGTTTGAAGTACTTCTTCACTCAGAAGGACCTGAATATGAGGCAGCGCAGGTGGCTAGAGTTGGTCAAAGATTATGACTGTGAAATCCTCTACCACCCAGGTAAAGCTAATAAAGTGGCAGATGCACTGAGCAGAAAATCCGGTGCAGCACTGATGTCCCTTTCATCACTGTCTCTACCACTTCAGAAAGAAATAAAAGATTTTGGAGTCGAAGTAATAGTTGGGCAATTTTCTGCATTGACCCTAGAGTCAACCCTGCTTAAAGATATACAAGAAAAGCAAGATCAAGACCCAGAGATCCAGAAGATCAAGCAGGGGATCCAAGAGGCAGAAAATTCAGAGTTTCGAGTATCAGATAGTGGCATCCTCTATTTTGGAGACCGCCTTTGCGTCCCCAATGATGAGGAACTAAGAAGGAATATTTTAGAAGAAGCCCACAGTACCCCGTACTCTATGCATCCTGGTTCTACCAAGATGTACCAAGATTTAAGACAAAGGTTCTGGTGGTCTGGACTCAAGCGAGACGTGGCCAGATATATCAGTACCTGCTTGACCTGCCAGAGAGTCAAAGCAGAACACCAGAGACCAGGAGGAGTTCTGCAGCCTCTTCCCATTCTAGAGTGGAAGTGGGAAGAAATATCCATGGACTTTATCACAGGTCTTCCAAGAACCACCCATGGACATGATGCAATTTGGGTGATAGTGGATAGGTTGACCAAGTCTGCCCACTTCCTAGCCATCAAGTTATCGCATTCGGTGGAGCAGTTAGCACAGCTGTACGTGAGAGAAGTAATCAGGCTTCACGGAGTTCCGAAGTCGATCGTGTCTGACAGAGATGGGCGATTCACCTCTCATTTTTGGAAGTGTGTTCAGGACGCCCTAGGCACCAGACTTCAGTTCAGCACAGCTTTCCATCCCCAGACAGATGGACAAACAGAGAGAGTAAATCAAATTTTAGAAGACATGCTCAGGGCTTGTGCATTGGACTTTATAGGTAGTTGGTGCAAATTTCTGTGCTTAGCTGAGTTTGCCTACAACAATAGCTATCAGGCCACCATCAGGATGGCGCCTTATGAGGCATTGTATGGCAGGAAATGCAGATCACCCATATGTTGGCAAGAAGCTGGTGAGAAGAAAGAGATGGAGTCAGGACTAGACAGCCAGACTGAGCTTATAGATGAGACCACTCAGGCTATCCAGACGATCCGCCAGAGGATTGAAACTGCCCAGAGTAGACAGAAAAGTTATGCTGACACACGCCGTAGACCACTTGAATTCCAAGTTGGAGATTCAGTATTTCTCAAGGTCGCTCCTATGAAGGGAGTGATGAGATTTGGCAAGAAGGGCAAGCTAAGTCCTCGCTACATAGGACCCTACAAGATCATAAAGAGGGTTGGTAAGGTAGCATATGAGCTGGACCTACCAGAGGATATGTCAGCTATCCACAGTACCTTTCATGTCTCTATGCTAAAGAAGTGTATTCACGACCCTAGCCAAGTGATTCAGCCTCAGTCAGTACAGATCCAAGAAGATCTTAGTTATGAGAGCAGACCGACACAGATAGTGGACAAAGCAGTTAAAAGATTAAGAAACAAAGAAGTGCCACTAGTGAAGGTCATTTGGCAGAATCAAAAGCATGAAGAGGCTACTTGGGAACGTGAGGACAGCATGAGAGAGAGATATCCAGAATTATTCTAAGTTCGAGGACGAACTTTTCATAAGGTATGGGGGATTGTAACGCCCCAAAATTTCCATTTTTAGTTCATAAAGTCCTTGAAAGTAGTTAGAAATGGTTTAGAAATATTCTAGATA
The DNA here is from genome assembly GCA_024364735.1 of Boesenbergia rotunda. Classification (NCBI taxonomy): domain Eukaryota; kingdom Viridiplantae; phylum Streptophyta; class Magnoliopsida; order Zingiberales; family Zingiberaceae; genus Boesenbergia; species Boesenbergia rotunda. The sequence continues at coordinate 17,577 of JAGFNQ010001567.1, forward strand.
TTTTTAGGGATTTTTAGAATATTTTTATGGAATTTTCCGAGTCCGTTTAGTATTTTTGGAAAAAGAAAAAGAAAAATAAAAAAAGAAAAATTAGAAAAACCACTTAAAGGGCAGCCGGCGTTCGAACCCGCGACCACCACGAGACCAAGGGAGCGCGCGACCAGCTGGGCTAGGGTATCAAGCACAGAAAAGGAAGGAGAGACCTATATTTAAGGTGTAGTTAGGTTAATCCGCCCCATAAGTATAAATAGGTAATTAAAGAGAGAAGTTTTATTTTCTCTCAAACCCTCTCCCTCTCCCAAGGTTGCGCCGACCCCTCTCCCTCTCCTCTCTTGTGCGCATGCCACATCAAGCCCTAGAGGGCCGGCCAAGGCTTTCTTCCAAGAGATATTCCTATATTCGGGATCCCCGCGACGAGAGGAACGCGTAGGTGCGAAGAATTCTCCGAGATCTTAAGTTTCTACCGAGCTCTATACGTCAATCTTGGTTGTAAGTCCAAGATATCAATGTAAGTACTGCTCACCTGCAGTAAGAGGCGGTTTTTCCGCGAGAATTTCCTTTAAAAGTTTTTAAAAGTGATATTTCCTTTTTGTTTCAGTTTTTGCATGTAATCTTAGTTCCTTATATGCTTGTATATGTTTGATAAGCACCCTATATGAGATTAGGGACCAAGAAAAGCTATGAGAAAAGAAAAGAGAAGATAAAGATAAGAAAAGAAAAGGCCAAGGCCTTAAGAAATCCCGAAAAGTCAAGACTTAGGGATTTTAGCACGCAAGGTGCTCCAGAAAATGCCAAGGCATTTACAGATAAGAAAGAAAAGAAAGAAAAGCTATTTTATTTTTCTAAGACCAGTACCCGGCGTCCAAGGGCGTCGTTAAAGAAATCCAGGTGTCCAATTCCAAGGTCTTGGCCCTGGTAGACCAAGGTCTGCTCTATTAGGATTGGTGGCTCGCTACCCCAACCTTTTAGGGAACGCACATCAGATGGTACTTACGTCTTCAGTGGATCCAAGTGATTAGTATTTTCAAGTATATGCTTTAGCAAAGTTTTCGAAAGTTTAAAGAGTTTTCAAAAAGTTAAAGAATAGCTAAAGATTCAAGTTGAGCCAAGAAAAGTAAATTGAGATTTATTATTGCTTGAGTATGCATGTGTTTTGAGTTATACATGTTCTTAGTTTTCTTTCAAGCATATTAGTATCTCATATGATGTTCAGTTTGATCTAGAAGCATGTTTGCATATTTCGAGTTTTTGTGAGCTAGATAGTACTTACTAAGCTTTTTGCTTACTAGTTGCATTTCCTCTTATTGCAGATAAAGGTAAAGGCAAGCAATTCTGAAGGAAGACGACGAGGCGGTGCTGAGTAGAGTGTGTGTGGTGGCTGATTATGGAGAGATCTTTGGCACAAGATAATTTAGTTATTTAATTCACAACGTTATAGTTCATTCGAATTTCAAGTTCTTGTTTTATGGAGTTTAACGAACGTTTAGGTTTTGGATAGTTTTACGTACTCAATTTCTTAGAGTAAAGATTCCATGTCATTTCTTTTAGCCCATATATTCTTATGATTGCATTGGATGAGTAGAAATGTGAATAGTTGGAGATATTGATACTTTGTTAGAGAGATAGATGCATGTGCCAAGATAGTATCAATTTCTTCTTTGAATTAAGTTTCATTGCTTAAATATGTTTAGAAAAGTTGCATTCACATTTCATAATGCTTTAGCAAGGTCATAGAACATGTATTTGGTGTCATGAATGTATAGAAGTCAAGATTGGTACAAACTTTAGTGTTAAAGTTCATATAACTTGAATAGTTTATTTTCTTCCGCAAAAGTCCAAATTTCAAGTTTATAGATTCGTTTTGATTGGCTAAACTCATTTGAAAACTGTCATAGAGTGTAGAAATGGCGTCATGATTCCATATGGCTCGAAATTACAGGTTTGGAGGAGCTGTGAAGCAACTGCCGAAACCTGAGTTTTCTGAATTCAGGCCTACCAGTCGACTGGTACAGTACCAGTCGACTGATACCCGATTGTGGTGTTGGGCGAGGCAAGCTTCAGAGTGTACCATTTGCGAGCTTTTGAGATAGAAAGTGTGATATGTTATTATGCATGATTGCTTAAGTTAGAATATAATTGTTAGATGAATTTAAAAGTTTAAAAAAAAAAGATTTCCGCATTTTCAGTCATGTATTAGAGTCAAGAAGTAGAGAAATGTAACGATCCGTCTAAGGCAGTAAGAAGGCGGGTCGCTACAGTGTCTGTATAAAAAGAAGCTGAAAGATAACACTACAAAGAAATTCAGATTTATGAATCCCCACAAAATCCCATTTC